>VZQC01007616.1:121415-161296 GCA_009823505.1 Rhizomys pruinosus
TAATTGCATGTGCTTCATTAGTAGGATCGAAAGGTTATGCCTGGACAAGCTGGCAGCCCATGAAAGAAAACAGCCAGAACTGACTAGAGACCAAGACATCAGCTCCAGAGAAAGTAGAGTGTTTTGCTTCTCATCCACCTGTGCCCCTTTTCTAAGCCTAGGGAACAATCTGCAGAAGAGGGGGCGTGGTAGAATGTAAGGGCTTCGATTGGGGTTAATGGTGAAACTACAACAATATAGACTGGACACTCATTTGATCAACTTGATTGAACATACAAGCCCCATCCCCCTGCTGGATGGTGGGACCCATGAGCTGTGTGGGTTTGGGCACAACTGCTTGCAAATTGGTTTTACATGAAGGATGCTTGTACTCACAAATTATCAGTTATTGTTAAAAAAAAAAGTGAAAACAAAACAAAACAAAACAAAAAAGCAGAGAAAGATGCAGAAAACTTACAGCAGAATGCATGATCTGGGATGGGTAGGGGTGGGGTGGGGGGAAGGGAAGGGGATATATGCCTGAACTGAATTGGAAAATGATGTATGAAATACACAAAGCATGAATAAAAAAAGAATAAAAAAATATTTAAAATAATAAAAAAAATAAAAAACATAAAATCAAGCTTGGTGTGGTAGCACACATCTTTAATCCTAGCACTGGGGAGAAGAGCCTATCTCATAAAGATGAGAACAAATATATATAAATTCAAAGCTTAGGACTGTATCTCAATGGTATATTGAATTAAGACAAGAAGAGGGGGCTGAGAGAAGGCTTAGAAATTTAAGAGCTCTTGGAGTTCTTAGAGAGTACTTGGTTCAGTTCCCAGCTCCCAGATGTGGCTCTTTGGAGTCTGTAAGTCTGGTTCTAGGGGGTCTGATGCCTCTTGGACTCCAAAGGGAATGCATGCACATACTGCACTTTCATATATGCAGGGTAAACACCCAATCATCTAAAAAATTAATACTGGATAAAATTTTTACCAATTAATTTTAAAAAGAAGGCAAAGCCTAAACGTAAGGTGTGGAACAGGGTTCATAAGACACAGAATGGAAAGGAGCTGCCAGGGATATGGGGGAGCATGATAATTCTAGATAAAAATGACTCACCAATGTTGGGGGCTATTAATGAGATAAGTGAGACTTGGTTGTTTTAGCAATGGAAAGGCCATTGGTGTGCTTGATAATAGGACATACTCAGTGGACTAACCAGGTCTAAAATGTGAATACAGTGAGTTTACTAAAGATGAAAGGAGATGAGACAGAATAAGCAGTTATAAATAATTCTTAAAATTTGTTTGAAAAGAGAGCACAGTTTATCTCATAACATGGAAATATAACTTCTAGTAATTGATAATTGGAAATTTGTTGTGAAATCAGAATCAGGGTTATCAGCTGAGAATATGGATGGAAGTGGCCAGATAAGTGGGTTTATGAAGGAGATAAGATTTTGTTAGGATTGATAGAATGAATGGATTAGGGAAATAGGACTGTTGAGTTCATTTCAGGTTTGGGGTCATGAGTTTATATGGAGACCAGTCCAAATGAGTTTTCTTTCACTGACTTCTTTCTGTTACCTATTCCATATCAGAACTTTGGAGGCATGTCTTACGTTCATACATGTGCTCTGCTACTCTATTGGATTTTTTCTTGCTATTTGGGCAGTTGTCATTCAGAAATGTTTTGCAAGAAATTCATCCTAAGAAATACTTGAAATTCATAGACTCTCCCAACTCTAAAGAGGCCGGTTCTATTATATATGTATATCTGTTCTTCATCCTTTTTGTGCTGATATCCCTGTTTATAATAATTTCTATTCAACTTGGCCTGTGTGTGATCAGGCATCAGGATACATTATGGTAATTTCATACAAAGCTGTCTCAGATTGCCTTTACATTTTAATGCCTGTGACCCCTGTTTAAATTGTACAGTGAATATTTGAGGAAGAGGTTGGTAAGATGATCATTTAAAACTTGAATCATCAGTATGAGAAGGCCCTTCATACACTGGCTGAGGTCTGCTGTCATATGCTTGCTTTAAATGAAAGTCTTGGGGCTGGAGAGATGGCACAGCAGTTAAGAACACTTACAGCTCTTGCTGAAGACCTTAGTTCAGTTCCTAGAATGCATGTTGGATAGCTCACAATTGCCTGTAACTCCAGTTCCAGAGAATCCAACCCATTGTCTGGCTTTCAGTAGCACCTGCATTTGCATGCACACTCCACCACACTTGTGCATAACTAAAAATAAAATATTTCTTTTAAGTTGCATTCTCATTGACATTGTGGTTTACTGCTGTATTCATGTTCTGCCTGTAGTATATACACTCTAAATATGGGGCACTACTTTGGGAAAGAGAGGATGAGTAAATACAAAATTCAAAGACATGCTATATTAAGTAGATGCTTGTAAAAATTTCCATACTAAGATGAGTGCTTCTGATTGCCATAACATTTAAACTGATTTGGACAAGGTAATTTAGCAGTGTTTACAATACCAGGTTTGCAATTGCATAGTTTCTTCAACCTTCTCTCTCTCTCTCTCTCTCTCTCTCTCTCTCTTACTCTCTCTCTCTGCTTTTTCATTATTGTTGCTGTTGTTTCTTTGTTTTTTTCTTTTTGTCTGTTTGAGACAGAGTCTCCCTGTAACTCCATCTGTCCTGGAACTCACTATGTAGATGGGACTTGGCCTTGAACTCACAGAGATCTACCTGCCTCTGCCTCCCAAGTTCCAAGATTAAAGGCATGCACCACAGTGCCTGGGAAGTTTCTGCAACTCATAAGGAACTTACATAGGAATCATTTCTTGCCCAGAATTTCTGAATGTGCTAGGTATATATTTATTTAGAGCTGCTTGAAATACAAATAAGAGCTGTTTAAAACTTTGCTATCTTGGGTTGGAGAGATGGCCCACTGGTTAAGAACAAAGGCTGCCCTTGCAGAGGACCTGGATTTGATTCCTAGCACCTATATGGTAGCTAACAACCACCTGTAATTCTACTNGAGAGCGAGAGCGAGAGCTATCGAGAGAGAGAGAGAGAGAGAGAGAGAGAGAGAGAGAGAGCTGCTTGAAATACAAATAAGAGCTGTTTCAAACTTTGCTATCTTTGGGGTTACAAGTCATCTGTCCTCATTGCACAATTTGCATTATGTGAATATCCGAATACTCTATTCTAAGTTATGTGACATTTCAGTTGCTTCTAGTTTGTGGCACAAATAGTATTGGGATGAACACTGTGCATCTTGATAAACATGTACACAATTCTTTGGGGCCTAGGAATGAACAGAGCTTTGACTTTAATTCTTTTTTTTAGACTTTAATTCTTTATTTCATGAAACTTTAGTAAATTTTAAATTTATTTAATCAGTATACCTTTCAACAAAACTAAAATCAAGATTCCTGATTCAAATAATGATATTTTCTGGAAACATTTCTGGGAAGTTTCATAGAAATATAATCATCACTTGAAAGTTCTAGGTTTTCAGCTTGCCCTTTGACCTTAAGTTGTATCTCTGCCATGTATTTGGGTTGTTCCTTTACTGAGAAACTGTAGGAAATTCAAATGATTCTAATGGCATAATAAGAACACCACACTACTGTAAATAATGATTAGGAGAAAAGCTTTTGTGTTTTAAAAATGAGTCATTTAAGTTTTAAATATATTTAAATTATAAAAATAAGCACCAGACAAATAGTTTTTCCCATGCTGAGCACAAAGGTGCATATTCATTGGAAACTACATCCTTTTTTTCCTCTATTTTTGAGACAGAGTCTCTCTGTATACCAGCTGGCCTTCAACTCACTATGTAGACAAAGCTGGCCTTGAACTCACAGAGATCCACCTGCCTCTGCCTCCTAAGTGCTGGGATCAAACTCGAGTGTCATCACACCTGCCCATGGAAACTGCATGTTTTTTTTCTTTTTTAAATGTTTTAATTTATTTTTATGTGTATGAATGTACTGTCTGCATGTAGGTTTATGCACCCATATAGTGCAATGTCGACGAGGTCATAAGAGGGTGTCGGATTCCCCTGGAACTGGAGTTAAAGATGGTTCTCGGGGCCTGGAGAAATAGCCTAGCGGTTAAGAGTGCAGACCGCTCTTGCAGAAGACCCGGGTTCGATCCCCAGCACCCACATGGCGGCTGAGAACCGTCTGTAACTCCAATTCCAGGAGAACTCCAGTTCCAGGGGAATCCAACGCCCTCTTCTGACCTCCGCGGCATTGCACGACACGGGTGCACAAACCTCCATGCAGACAATACATTCACACACATAAATAAATAAAATAAAATGAAATTTAAAAAATTAAAAAAAAAAAAAAGATGGTTCTCAGCTGTCATGTGGGTGCTGGGGATTGAACCCAGGTCTTCTGCAAGAGCAGTCAGCACTTTTAACTGCTAGGCCATCTCTCCAGCCCTGGAAACTGCAACTTATTTTTTATTAATTTTATTTATTTCTGTATGTATATGAACGTACTGTCTGCATGCAAGTTTGTGCACCCGTGTTGTGCAATGTCGCGGAAGTCAGAAGAGGGTGTCGGATTCCCCTGGAACTGGAGTTCTCCTGGAATTGGAGTTTCGGACAATTCTCGGCTGCCATGTGGGTGCTGGGGATCGAAACTGGGTCCTCTGCAAGAGCGGTTGGCGCTCTTAACCGCTAGGCCATCTCTCCAGCCCGGAAACTGCAACTTTTACAGTGAACTCATAGAAACCCATTTACTCATTCTCTCATTCTACCTTTTTTCTTTTTCTTTTTTTTTTTTTTTTTTTTTTTTGATATTTTTGAGACGGGGGTCTCCCTTTAGTCCCAGCTAGCCTGGAGCTCACTCTGTAGACCAGGCTGTCCTCAAACTCACAGAGATCTGCCTGCCTCTGCCTCCCAAGTGCTGGGATTAAAGGCATGCACCACCATGCCTGGCTCTACCTTTTTTCTTACTGGGTAAACTCAACATCTTTTCTGTAACTGCTGCTTCCTAAGAGACTTTGGCGTTTGTTAATGTTCTTACAAGTTTTAATGATGGAATTTACCATGTTCTTAGATATATGACATTTGACAAGGAAATTATGATTTATTGACATGAAGGAATACAGGAAATAGATCTTGACAATGCAAAGGTTCAGATTATTAGTACAGGCTACAGAGCGCTCAGTCCTAAATGGGATATCTGTATCACACCCCTCACTCCTAGGCTCAGGGCTATTTGTAGATGAGGGGGTAAAAGATTGTAAGAGCCAAAGGTGTGTTAGGTGACTACAAGGAAGCAGGTGTTTTCCAGGCAGCAGTGTAGCTGCAAATAATTTAACTCATAGCAATTGTGAAAACATGCTCAAGATCTGCTTATATTTTCCCACCCATAATGAAGGAGCCAACAACATGTGACAGCTGCTGGGTGAAGAAGAGTCAGTGTTCTTTAAGGTTGTGGTCTCTGTTGGGTTGACCATGCTCCAAGGTCAGTTCCATACTCAAGAGTGTTATAGCAACACAAACTGGACTCCTTGGAAAAGAGAAGGAAGAAGAGGAGGGGGAGGAGAGTACTAAGTTGAATGAGTCCAAATGTGGGGTGGATTTGGGAGGCGTTGGAGGAAAGTTAAATATGATCAAAATGCATTGTATGAAGCTCAATTAAAACATTTTAAAGTAAAAAACAAGTTCCATTTAAAATACTATTTTCACTGAAATGAAGAAGCCAGGGTCATTCCATATCTGTGTTAAATTTATGATTGTCAAAAAGAAACCTTGATAATCTAACCATTATTTGATTATTTGGTACATTGTACTTCTTAAGACACAGAAAACCAAACAAAAATTACAGGAAATTGTTGAATTCTTGAAAAATCCACAGAGGTTTACTATGCTTGGAGGCTAACTTCCCAAAGGTAAGCTGTTTTCCCTATTATGATATGGTGTAAAAACACTAATATATTACTAATTCTGTTGATTTTTTTTTTACAGTTTTATAACTTTGAGTCTCAGCAGTCAGTTCTCATCCACATTGACTGTACATTTTAGAATGTGGTAACAGGGACATAGGTCACCAAAGTATACAGCTTGTTTGGCAAATCCTCATCCTCATTATGTTTTCTGGACAATGGAACATGGATAGGATAGGGAACATTCCTTATTCCTTTGGCCTGAAAAGCTTTGTTGGGCCTGGTATCAGTGTGCACAGCTGGATTACCCATCACCATCATGGCGCATTTCTGGATTTCTTTAAGTGTCCGAGGGTTTCGTGTCCTGAAGCCCACTCCATAGATCCACTTGTGAATGTTGATGTTGTACTTCCGGGTCACCACCTCCTTTATGGCAGAACCGCCCTTCTTCTTCTTGCCACCCTTCTTTGCAGGAGCCATTCTGCCAGGCACAAGTTGGAAAGGTTGGTTATGTTGTAACTGATTAAAATTTAGTTCTTAATTTTTTAAAAAATATGCTTATTCCATGTATATAGTTCTATAGCTTTTTTTTTTTTTTTTTTTGTTGGTTTTGCTTTTTAAACACAGGGCCTTAGTATGTAGCCCTGGCTGGCCTGGAACTTGAAATGTAGTTCAGGATGGCCTTGAACTCAGTGATATGTCTCTCTCTCTGCCTTCTAAGTGCTGGGTTTAAAGTCATCAATACTACACTGGACATCATACCTACTTTTTTTTAAAATATATACTGCTGAGTTTCAAGAATGGTGCAAAACAAAAAACACCCTTAATCCACACATGTTTTTAACAGTTTTTTTTTCTATAGAATTATGTCCTTTGTGAGAAATAATGACACTCGGTATACAACTTAAAACTATGATACAGTAGCAATTGAGAATTCTACAGAAACTGTTTCAAGCACATATTGCCCAAATAAAGAAAGGAAATTTTTTTTGGTCTTTTATTCAGAATAGCTTCACAAAACGCCAAAGATTAAAGTTAACCAATCAAGTAAAATACCTCTACGATGAAAAGTTTTGGACCCTAAAATCTGAAGTAGACACTAGGAAGAATTACTATTGTGAAAATGACTTTATTACCAAAAGCAACCTACATACTCAATGTAATTCTCATCAAAATCCCATTACCATGCATTACAGAATAAAATCCATCCTTAATTCCACATTGAAATACAAAATGTTCCAGAGAGCTAAAATTTTGTTTTGTGGAACAAGCAAGGACAGAAGTATCACAATACTCAATCTCACATTATTTATAGACCCATGGTAGCATCATGGAACTGGCAAAATAACAGAAATGTAGGCTAATGGAATAGAGTAGGTAAACAAATCCTCACAGTTACAGCCATTTAATTTTAACAAATCTGCCAAAACAGTGCATTGGAAAGGGACACAGCCTCTTCAACTGTTGGTCCTGGGAAAACTGGATTTCTACCTGTAGAAGAATGAAATTCATTGTGTATCTGTCACACTGTAAAAATGTACTCAAAATGGTTAAAGAATTTAATAAAAGACTTTAAGCTCTGAAGATGTTACAGGACTGCAAGATACAGGTGTAGGTAAGGATCTTCCTTCTGTAAAGGACACCAATAGCTCAGAAAATAAAACCTAAGACTGACAAGTGAAATTTCATGGAATATAAAAATTTTCTGTTCAGTAAAGAAAAGGACCAAGAGTCAACTTTCAGAATGGCAGAGAAAACTTTTCTAGGTATATATCTGACAGAAGATTACTATCTACAATTTATAAAGAACTAGAAAACTGCCTAAGAACCAAACAATCCAGTTAATACATAGATTAGTGAAATGAGTAGACAGTTCTCAAAAATGAAGCAGAAACGGTCTGTAACTAATTAAAAAATGTTCAATAAAGGTAGTCATTAGAGAAATGAAAATTAAAGCTATTTTGAGACACCATCTCACTCATTCAGAATGTCTATCACCAAGAGAACAAATGACAACAAAAACATAGGCCATGCAGCAAATCAAACTGAGGGCTAGAGAGATAGCTCAGTTGGTAAAGTGATTGCTGTGCAAGCATTAGGACCTGAATTCTAGAACCCATATATAGATATCCAAGTGCTGGGAATGGTGGTGCACGCCTTTAATCCCAGCACTTGGGAGACAGGCAGGTGGATCTCTGTGAGTTCAAGGCAAGCCTGGCCTACATAGTGAGTTCCAGGTCAGCTGGACCTACAGGGAGACTCTGTCTCAAAAGACAAAAAAAAAAAATTCATGCATAGTTATACATGTTTCTAGTCTCAGTGCTGGAGTAGTAGAACAGGGAGTTTTTAGACTCACTGGGTCAACCAGACTAAACTAATAGGAGAGACCCAGCCCAGTAAGAAACACACACTGGGACACACACACACACACACACACACACACACACACCACACCCCAAGAATACGATAGATGACATTGGAGGAATGACATCTCCAGGTAGACTTCTGGCCTCCATGCACATGTGTGCACTTACATGTGCATCTAGGCCAGAAGTCTATGACTATATAAATCTAAGATTACATTTAATGCACAAATCATTTACACACAAAAAGTAATCTTTTACTCTTATATCATGTCAAAATGGGATAAAACTAAAATTAATTATCAAGAGAAACTATGGAAACATGGAAATTGAACAATTAATGTTTTAACATTTTTATTTTGTGTGTCTAAGGGTACTAACTTCAGGTATCTAAGTGAAGCTATGTACTGTAATGATCCCACAGGTCAGAAGAAGGAACTGGATTCCTCTGGAACTGGAGTTACAGATGGTAACTGTAAGCCACAAAGCAGCTGCTGAGAACTGAACCTAGGTCTTCTGCAAGAGCAGCCAGTGATCTTAACAACTAAGCCATCTCTCTAGCCCCCAATTCATTTTATAAAAATATATTTTATTATTTTTATTTTATGAGTGTGACTGTATGTCCATAAGTGAACTGGTGTCCAGCAATTCCCAGGGTGGTCAGAAAAGGATGCCAGATCCCTGGAACTGGAGTTATAGACAGTGGTTAAGCAACATGTGGGCACTGGGAACCAAACCCAGGTCCTTGGCACAAGTAGCTGGTGCTTTTAACCACTGAGCACATCAAGACTCTACTCCCTGAATTCATTTTGAGTCATCAGTGGATCACTGAGGAAATCTAGAGTACTAAGAAAATTCTAGCATAAAATGAAACTGAAAGCACATTTTATCAAAACCTTTGAGACAAGGCATAGGCAGTTCTAAGAAGACAGTATAAAATTTATTTTTCATTTTGTCTTATGTTTATCAATATTTTGTTTTCATGTATGTAAATGCACCTGTGTGTGCAATGCCCATAGAGGCTAAAAGGGCCTCAGATCCTTTTAAGCTGGAGTTGCTGGTGGGTGCTGGGAACCAAACCCAGGTCTTCTTCTAGAGCAGCCAGGGCTCTTTAGCACTGAGTCATCTCCCAGCCACTAATAAGAAAGTTTATAGCTATTAGAACTTACATCACAAAATTAGAGAGGTTTCAAATTAACAACAGTGACACATATCAGAGTCCTAGTAAACCTAGAACAAGGAAAAGTCACTAGATGGAAAAATAGTAAGAATCAGCTTTGAAATCTATGAAATAAAAATAAAAAATCCAACAGCAAATGTCAGTGAAGCAGAGACATGTTTCTCTAAAAATCAAATCAAGGCTGGCAGATCCTTAGCAAAGTTTGCCAGAGAGAATCAGAAAGCATTCATAAAATTAGAGGTGAAAGGAGGGGCCATTAGAACAGATACAAATGGAATCCAGAGGATACTAAGAAAATTTATACTCCAAAAGATGGAAAATATGGAAAAATGGATAAATTCCTAGACAAACAGGACCTGCCAAAATTAAAGAGGTTATAAGTAAAACATAAAGAAGAATGAGGTTTGAGTAATAAGGAACTACCCAAATGAATGCCCAATAGTGGTCAGATTCAGTGCTGAAATATTGAGATGTTTTAGAATAACTAGCACCAATTCTCCTTAAATTATTCCATGAAATGGAAAAGGTGGGGAAATTACTCAACTCATTTTGTGGAACCAGTATTTCTTTGATGCCAAGAATAGGCAAGGGTGCAGTAAAAGAAAAGTCAACTATAGCTAGGGGGCACTTAGCTTTAATCCCAACACTCAGGAGGCAGAAGCAGGCAGATTTCTGTGCCATCATGGATGCTTCTCTTGGTAAAGATCCTTTGAACAGGAATTGACAAGTGTGTCTCTGGTGGTTTGAATCCACCCAAGGAACTTGCCTAAGGGCAGGACAACCATGATGGGGGTGGCAGTGCTCCCCTGGTTCCTTCCTTTCAGAGCCACATCCCATGTTACTTCTGGGGCCAGCAAAGTGCCTTGAAGTTGTTCTTGGCCTTTGAGAGTGACAGTAACCTTAGCTGAAGTACTATTGGCAGCTGATTACTGCTGGATGAGGGAGAGTTAATCTTTAAGGCAGTGACTCTGGGTAGGCAGACTAGACTCCAGTGGATGAACTTTCATGGAAGGACATCTGGGTACATAAACTTGATTCAATAGCCCTTAACATATATGAGAAAATTAAATTTTGTGAGGGTGCGGGGAGTATATAAATATGGGGTGGGGGTGGGGGGGAGGGAAAGGGAAATAAGCCTGAACTGAATTGGAAAAAAATGTATGAAATGCACAAAACATCAATAAAAACTAATTAAAAAATATGTATAGATTAAGATGTTTTGTAGGAAATGTACAAAAATCAAACCTATATTGAAAAAAGACTATAATGTAGTCTTCCTTGGGCTTTGCCACTAGCCAGAGGAGGCTGTCCCTGGGGACTTGACATCAATGTGAGAGTGCCCCATGAGCATGTGCAAAAAAAAAACATGCCACTTCTCTTATCTTCATCTAAAAAAGGACTCTGGCTCTGGTGGGGAACCATGGTCTGCTTCACTAGAATCACCCCTGCTTCTTCCAGGATTCTAGGAAGGAGAAAAGGCAAGGAAGAAGGTTCTGGCCTTCCACCATTGCATACACAAACACACACACAAAGACACAAACAGACAGACAGACAGACAGACAGACAGACAGACAGACACACACACACACACACACACACACACACCTGTTATCCCAGCACTAGGGAGGCTATGGCAGAAGAGCCGTGTGTTTTAAGCCAGCCTGAGGGTCATATAAATTTCTAGGGCTTTTGTTTTGTTTTGTTTCTTGTATTTCTGAGAGGGGGTCTCCCTGTAGTTCCAGCTGGCCTGGAACTCACTTTATAGACCAGGCTGGCCTTGAACTCATGTTGAACATTGGACGCCAGTCAGTATTGTTTGTACTGGGAGACTTGATTATCGTCTTCATTATGAATGAGCTGGTATAAGTGTTGTCCAGTGGCCTGCAATTTGGCTTACTTGGATCCTTCACATATGTTTTTTTTTTCCACACAAAATGTGCTGAAGTAAGCAGAGGTGGATTGTTGCTTATTAATTCCCCTCCCCTTTCTCTTGCACAAATGGAGAAAAAGGTACACATTTAAACGGTTTAATCTAGGCATTGAAGGAAAATTATTCCCTACTTTGCAAATCTACTTGTGACAATTTTACAAAGCTTTATAAAGAAACTTTAAAATGGAAAGAAAAGCCAGGCATGGTGGAGCATGCCTTTAATCCTAGCACTTGGGAGGCAGAGGCACATGGATCTCTGTGAGTTCAATGCCAGCCTGGTCTACTGAGTGAGCCCCAGGCCAGGTGGGGCTTAAAGGGAGACCCTGTCTTAAAAAGACCAAAAAAAAAAAAAGAAAAAAAAAGAAAATGCTTTTGCCATTTAATTACTTTCATAGCTTTGCCAAAATTAATTTACACACTGGTGTGGGTCCTTCCTTCTGAGTCTGTTACATTATGTGTGGTTGATGCATTTGAACCATTATTTTACCAAATTTGTGTTTCCATTGTTTCTTGTTTAAATATTTTATTGCATTTTTAGCTTTTGAACTGCTGATACATGACAATGTACTTTTTTACTTTTACTTAATATATTTATTTATGTGGATAATGTAACTAGTAGTGTGTGTAGGTTTGTCACACCGTGTCGATGACATGCCCGGAGTCAGAAGAGGGTTCTCAGATTTTCCCCTGGAACTGGAGTTTCTCCTGAATTGAGGTTACAGACAGTTCTCAGCCGCCAGTGGGTGCTGGGGATCGAACCCGGGGTCTCTGCAAGAGGTCGGTCCGGCGCTCTTAAACCGCTAGTGGGCACTCTCCAGCCCCCACAATGTACTTTAAATCACATCCAGACCCCTCCTCCATCTCAACCCCAGCTCATTATCCCCACTTCATGCCCTCTATTATTATTTTCAACAGCCTCTCAAGTCTAATCTGTGTTCCCCCAATGCTGTTCCACTTTTTCCATTATCCTTCTTACTTCTTGTTATAATAGTTCCTGAAGTCAGGTGGAATATGTCCTCTGAAAACTTTTTGCAAGATTGTTTTGGATATTCTTTTAGATTTCTGAATAATTTGAAAATCAGGGTTTGTTCTTGTTGTTGTTGTTTAATTTCCCAAAAGGCTCTCTTGGAGTTTATCTGTGTCACCTCTACTCTACAGATGAGCTTGAGCAGAACTAACATCCTAGTAACACTGATTCTTCTTGCCCATCTCTCTATTAATTTGTGACTCCATTAATTTTTCTTAGCAATGCTTTCTAGTTTTATTAGAGGTTTACACTTATTTCTTTTTTTTTTCTTTTTTTTTTCTTTTTTTTTTTTTTTGGTCTTTTTGAGACAGAGTCTCCCTATAGCCCCAGCTGTCCTGGAACTCACTCTGTAGACCAGGCTGGCTTGAACTCCCAGAGATCCGCCTGCCTCTGCCTCCCAAGTGCTAGGATTAAAGGTGTGCACCACGCCGCCCGGCTACACTTATTTCTTAAATGTATTTACATTTTACATATGTATGCAGCTTTAAGAAGAATTTTTGTTCATTTGTTTTGTTTGTTTTTGAGACTGGGTTGACTTACTATGTAGCTCTGGCTGGCCTCAAACTCGCAGAATTATGTCTGTCTCTGGCTCTGCCTCCTGAGTGCTGGGATTAAAGGTGTCCACCATCATGCCTGTATTGAAGTGTCATTTTTAATTGGAATATTTCTCCAACTATACTTTTGCTCCGAGCATCACTGCATTTGAACTTGGGCCCATGCAAGGCTCTTCTTTGCCTCTGCAGTTATCCTGTAGCCACCCATGCCTTTTGCTCTCTGCTGTGTCTGATAAAACACCATTTCTCCACCAATGCGGTCCTACCCTGGGAAGATTCTCTTAATCGCTGTGTCTTTGTAACCCCTCTCACCCTGTGCCATGGCTGATGTGGGTTGTCAACAGGTTGCATCAGTCATTAACCAAAACTACAAGGTGCTGGGCATGCCTGTGTGGGATTTTCTTCACAGATTATTTGAAGCAGGAAGAGTTACCTCAGTGTGGGTGGCAACCCAGGTAAAAGGACAGGGAACCCAGAGACTAACTTTTTGCCTGCTCGCCTTCACTCTCGCTGGCGAGTTGATCTACCTTGCTGGTGTGATATTCATTTGCTGATGTTAGAACCAACGTTTTTGGATTTCATTGTAGACTGGAGACCAGTTGTTCACCAAGAATCTTCTAGGCCTTCAGTTTCAGATTGGAACTGCTGAAACATTCAGCTTAATGGAATGAGCAACTACTGGATTCTCAGCCTCATTAGTGTGGTACAGTCATTGTTGGATTACTCAGATTCTGTCCCACAAGCCAGCCTCATAAATATATTCCATATAATAAATATGTTTACACATGAAGGTGAGAGGAACTACAAAAGCACAGTAATTACTAATTATATAGAATTAGTAATTATACATATTCATTCTATAAATTCTGTTCCTTAGAGAACCTCTCCCTCCCTCCATTCATAAACCATCCATTCATGGCCTAGAGAGATGAATCAGAGCTGGCTCCCGTTCTCATGAAACCTTGAAACCTCAATTGTAGGAGAGTAAGTCCATAAATAAGGAAAGACGAAGAAAATAGACTATGTCACAATGCCACCTGTGAGTAATGAAAGGAAAAGCCTAGGTGCCCGAGGGAGGAAGATAAGATCTGGTAAGAGTTCCTGGAGGAACTTTGGGGCTGTGATTGTCGCCAGGGTCCTCAAGTCCTCCAAGGCTGTTAAGCATGGACTGTTTCACTTTTAGACTACATGCTTCATGATTTCAGAGACTCAGGTTTGCTTTGAAGTCCAATATGGTAGTAATTTTCAGCTTTCAAATATCTAAGAATCCCTTGGGATGCTCTTTGAAAAATTCAAAATTTTGAGGGCTGTCTTCTGGACATTTTGAAGAAGAAGGTCTCTCAGGACTATGTGCTCCTCATGAGACTCCTCCATGTGGGCCACTTAATAGTGTCCTGTGGCAACGGGCAGATTCTAGGTACACAATTAGTAATAAGAGATTGGTCAGATGGTTAATTATTGCACACAAAAAGGACAGGCATCTCAGCAAGATCCTTGTGATTTTTTTTAATGAGCACCATGCTGTAACTCTTTCTGACTCATCTCTGATGAACTATGACCTTACAAAGTCTTCTTTTCACCCTTGGAAAATCTGGTCTCCCCTGGGTCGGTCCCATCGAGAGCCTCTCCCTGCTGGAATCTCTCCTTGCCTTCTGGCATCCTTGCTTTCCTCAGTCTGAGGCCGCTGCCACCCCAAGCTACAAGCTACATCCCTGCATCATTCTCTCATGAGGAAAAAAAAAATCCACATAACAGAAGAAAGTGCCTTGCTTGCCATGGTCCTGACAATTCCAGTTGCTCCCTTGATTGACACCCCACACCTCAGACTTCTGGGATGACATACGGCCCATGTGAATCAGTTGTTATGAAAACTATATTTCTCTTCATACAAAGCTTTCTCCTGTAACTCTTTATATGGCCTCATTTTTGCATTGTACTGGGCACTCTAACAGATAGTATATAGCACACTATAGTCTTCCAAGACACCTTAGATCAAGGGTCCTGAATTTCAGTGATAATAGCTTCTTCAGAACCAAGTGAATCGCAGTCCAACTATATAGCTACCATTTAATCTCCCAAATGAGACACAGAGAGGCCAGGTAGACCATTTTTCATGAGCATAAAGGTTTTAAACCTTGAATGTAGACTTTAAAAACTTGCATACATTTCCCACAACTGGTCCTTGGCTGCTTCATGATGAAAGGTCTCCTCAATAATTAATGCCAGTGTCAACTCAATCCAGTTTTAGGGAAGAGACTGGGGAGTACCACTGGATCAGAGGGGTTCCCCCTCCATATCACAGTTACTTGTTTGTGTTTAGCTCACATAATACACTTTGAATTCAATTCTCTGTTAGATTGGAAAAGTAAATTGTTATGTAAACAAACAGACAGACATGCCCCAGGCAGTGTACCCATTCCATTTATACACTATCCCAGCAATCTATCCCCTGCCTCTCCCTCCTTTCTCTAACACTGACCTGTGAGTCCCAGCATTGCTGGAAAGGAGTAGATGGAGAAAATTTCAGCACAATCACTGTGAGGCAGCCATCAGTAACAGTTGTCAATGTATGCTGATTTAAATCAGACCCAATACAGAGGGTCTGCATGGCTAGTGGTGGCTGACTGTAAGCTTCCTCTCCAAGGCCGTCATGGTGCATGCACGTGTCTGTGTCATGGTGAGGATCATTTTGGGCATGGATTCTGCATCTGAGTTGATGTCCATGACTGGGCAAGTTCAGATGATGGCTGTGGTGGAGCTGTGGCAGTGAGTTTCTGGTCAACCAAGGAGCGCCTAGGAATAGACCTTAGCCAATCTGTCCTCGGCCATGCTGTCCTTCCCTGCTGTGAGGCTTTGCAGATTCTCCTGAAAGCCTCACTCTCTCTGGCTCACCCTGCTTCTTGGCCTCCCTATGCTGAACAGCTCTACTCGACCCTGTGGTCCTTGCCCTGAAGCTTTCCCTCAACATAGACCCAGAAACAACGGACTCCAAATGCACAGGCTAAAACCTCTCAAGCTCTGGGCCCAGATGAGTCTTTATTCAGGTTGATTTTCTCAGGTGAGGTGTGCTGACAGGTACGTCTATTTCTGCAGGGTGTTCTTTGGATGGGAGGCTACTTACATTCCCCGTACTTCAAGGGCTGCAGCCTCGAGGAAGAATTCTAGAGCAGACTCTGTATCCCCTGTGTGTGTGTGTGTGCGTGTGTGTGTGTGTGTGTGTGTGTGTGTGTGTGTGTGTATGTAGTCAACACTGGGTGTCTTCCTCTATTACCCTCTACCTTATTTTTTGAGGCATGGTTTTCTCACTGAATCTGGATCCCAGGGATGGGCGGAGTAGCTGGTTACAAGTTCTGGGACTCCTGTTTCTGCCTTCGCAGTATGGAGATTATGAGCATGGCTTTTTTAAAGCTGTGTCTGGCTTTCTAAGTGGGAGCTGGGGATCCAAACTCAGGTCTCTGTGCTCACTCATGTGATAGCACTTTATTGTCTGAACTGTCTCCCTCCCCCCTCCCCACCCCCAGCATCCATATCCTTGTCACTGAAATGGTGTCATAGTTACCTTATAGGGTGATCATTGGAGGGATTGTACCTGACACTTGGAAAGTGTCTAACCTATGACCCACTTTGAGCATAACTTGTTGTTGTTCTTGTTCATTAAACAAATGTGTCTACCATCAAACAAGGTAGTCAGGTGCAGAAATGAAGGTTTTTACAGAGATGGGATTTATATGTGACTATAAGAACGATATATGTAATGACAGGATTCTATGAATTATGGTTCAGTGAGCTTAGATATGGAGCTTCTGAGGACAGACCTACAAACCTTCTCATCTAGGGATGGACCTGGGTTTATCTGTTGGTATGACAGGGCCATACGTTACCGCAGGACTGAGCACAGTACTTTCATGTTTGGGTTTTCTTCAGGTTCTTGACAAATGATAATTAAGTTAAACTCACAGTGGTTTGTTGAATTCCTTACAGAGAACTGAATGTTTCTGTGTCTTCCTGAGTTTCCGTGGCAGCCTGTCTGTCTTCTCTAACTCAAGCCGCAGGTAGTATTGGTAAGTTCTAAAGGGCATCAGCAGTAAGATGAGGTTTTAAAGTTTCAGGCTGTCCTGAACTGATGGCCATGCTGGATGGCATGGCTGGTCCCTGGTAGGTGCTGTGCCAAGTAGAATCTGTGCCCTTCACTCTGCCAAGGTCAACACTGTGGGCAAGTGTTTTCCAGGAGTGAGGAGGCCTCAGGGGACTGTCACCCTGGTGGGTAGTTACTTATGTTTTTATGAGCGTGGCTTAATTAGCTTCTAAAAGGACAGTAGTTATTCCCAGAGAGGCTGTTAGGAATCACCTATGTTATTTGGTCCTTGTAAGAAACGATTAACTGAAATTCACATTCTGCAAAATAATTAAGCAAGAATGGAAGCGCTGCATTATGCAGTCATCTTGAAGAAAAGGTCTCTTAGATTGCAACTTAAAACTTTAAATTGTTTTGGAGACTAGCTTTGGCTTTTAGATAGATTATAATAAAAGCAAATTATTGTACATTTTAATAACTCACTTCTTTGGAAGAGGAGGTCTGATATGAGGCTGATGGCTATGATGTATCTCATAAAAGCTAATTGACAATCTAGTTCTTTAAATGCCACAAGAATCCATCACGGTTAACATTACTACGATGAGTTCCGAAGGAATTAAAGATGATTTACCAGCCGTTGGGACATTTTGCTAATATTGTACCTATGAAGGAAGTAGTAAAAGAGATGGATGCTTTGGGGCACCTCCACTTGCCTAATTTGTAAACAGATGCCGAACGTGGAGTCTCCAGTTCAAGAGCATGAGCCCACTTGGAGGCAGTGCTTATCTTATCTCCGCACTGTCATTTTCCTGGAGTCTGTGCAGGCCCGTTGGGATGTGGGAGCTCTGTTCTTGGAAAGAGCAGCCTTCATGTCTTCAAACTCCATTTTTCTGTCTTCTCTTCTTTGTATCTTTCAACCTGGCTCTTCAGAGCTAAGTTTATTCTGTAATCCACTAGGTTCTGTTACAGACACTTTATACTGATTGGCTTTCCAGACTAACTGGGGCTTACGGAGAGCAAGAAGGGGTTTCATGATAAAAGGGTTCATCTCTGAAGGTGCTGGAGTTAAATCCTGGCTGAGCGAATATACATATCTAGTCTTGATTTGTTGTGTAACTGTTCCTTGGGAGACTGTCTTGAGCAAACTTCTCCTCACCCCAGTTAGGCACTGACCACAGATAAAAGAAATGATTTCACCAAAGTCCAACTTGGTGAACTAATGAGTCTACCACTGGCGGTACCTAGAGGAAGATGTGTTGAGGATCATTCACAGGAGCAGGAATGACTCAGCTGCCTTCCATTACCCCCAAACCCATCCCAACCTGGGTTCCGACTCACAGAAATCACATCCCTGGAGCTCCCTGTATGACTTGCAGGCACATCAACAGATGGAAGGACTCCTCTCCCTAGTGCTTCTGCCAATTGTTGAAAGAACTGTGTGAATCTTGTAAGTTTCAGGGACAGCCAGAGACCTGTGAGTTGTTGGCTTCCTGAGTCTTGAGGAGCCCCCCCTCTAGGATGCAGTGTGTCTATTCAGAACTTCCTGGGTCTTTCTTGATGAGCTTCTCTCCAGAATGTAAATGTTTACAATTAGATGATCCTGCACATGATGTGGTTATAGACCAGCACTCAGAGTCTTGTGAAGTCAGAATCCTTGCCTTAACAATTTAAGACAAGAAACAGTAGTAAAGCATACACACACACACACACACACACACACACACACACAGCATGAAAGTAGGAGACGGACTTGTTTTGAAGAAAGGTTTCTTGTGAAGGGTTTCAGTGGGAGAGGGAGGAGGATGGAGAGGATGGGAAAGGAAATAGGGAGTTGTTCTCATTGTACTCTGTTGCTGTGAGAGAGCAACACTCTAACCAAAAGCAACATCTAGAGGAAAGAATACATTTGATTTACACTTCCAGGTCACAGTCTGTCACTGAGAGAAGTCGGGCAGGAAGTCAAGGCAGGAACTTGTGGGAGAAAGTAATTATGGAGGTTTCAACCACTCGCTGGTTCACTCTAGCTTGACCATTCCCCCATTGCGGCTCTCCTCTTAGAGGACTCCAAACTATTCAGGTTGACAATGAGAGCTAATTAGAACAGGGCAAACAATACATTTTTTAAAAAATGGCTTTGAATCAATGTTTAACAAAACTAAACATTTTAACCTTTCTTGAACACTAACAATCTTGGAAAACTGGGCCTACAGTCCCACAAGGCAGGAAGCTAGAGCTAAGTGCTGCTCCCTTTAAGTGGGACATGAGCCAACTCCTATCACAGGACTGATGGTCTCACTCATTACTCGTGTATGGGGGGGGTGTGTGTGAGTGTGTGTGTGTGTAGCACTAGGGACTGAACTCAGAGCCTTTCATGTGGTAGGTGAAGGAAAAGGTTCCAGAAAAGAATAACAACAGGGACCGCAGGAAAGAACCAGACCTGATCTCAACACATTGGCCTGCATTTATCAACCCAGAGAGAGCGAGCAGCATTCCCACAGGAATGCAGGCCCTGTGAGTGAGTAGGAGCCTGTCAGAGTTTTATTAGGACCCGAGGAGGCATCTGCAGGAGAAGTTTGAAGGTGGCTTGGGGGGGGGGGGATTCTCAGCGATTTTTGTGGTTTTTCTTGGTGCCTGAGCAGATGAGGTTCCTGACATAGGACCATAGGACCAGATGATATCAGGGTAGGGATTGGGGGACCAGATGTTCCATGGTCAGGGGTCTTACGTTGTGCCAAGTTCCTTCAGTAGGCAAGCACGCTCCTGAGCTATTGCCTCGACACTGTCTGATCTCCTTGGACTTCAGGTATTGAACTCAGTGCTTCCCTCTGAGGCCACTGAGTGCAGAACAAGGCAAAAACTCCAGGGAGTTTGGTCATGCGATGATTCTGTCCGGCCTTCAGAAAGAGCTGGACTCCTGGCTTGACCCCCCAGGTCTTGTGGATTGGATTGGCCTCATCATCCCCAGGCTCTGCCTTCTCAGACCCAGGCAGGGGTCAGTCCTTTGCTTCCCCAGCAGGGAATAAATGTGGCCCCACTGAATGTTTAAAAAATAAAACAGAGCTTTAGATCCGCACAAGCCCAAGAAGGGTTTGGCTGTGTCTTCCTGTAGGACTGGCTCTCTACTCCACCCGCTTCAGTGAATTAACCTTAACTTGTGAAACAGTTATTCCAGCTCTGGAAGAGGTGGGGAAAGATGAGCTAACCAGAAGGTGTGGGAGCATGGGTGGTGATGGTGGCCCTGTGCACCCCTCCACTTCAAGATGGTGGGATTTGGGGAGAGTGAACTTTCCTTTGGAGATTCTGGTGTAAGAAGGGAAGTGGACGTGAGTCAGTAGAACTGCAGGTGGCACAATCATGAAGAAAATAAATAAAGTAAATGCTTTAGTGATAAACAAGAGTGTGCCCTGGGTTTAAAAATCATCAGAAGGGCCAGGTGTGGTGGTGCACGCTGTTAATCCTAGCACTTGGGGGCCAGAAGCAGGCCGATCTCTGTGAGTTCAAAGCCAGCCTGGTCTACAGAGTGACTTCCATGACAGCCAGAACTACAGGGAGACCCTTTCTCAAAAAGACCCTCCCCCCAAAAAATCATCAGAAGCCAGCAGTTCCACACGTCCCAAGACTTTTGACCCTCTGTATTTCTTTTTTCTTTTTTTTTAATCTTTTCAAGACAGGGTCTCCCTGTAGCCCCAGCTGTCCTGAAACCCACTCTGTAGACCAGGCTGGCCTTGAATTCACAAAGATTCACCTGCCTCTGCCTCCCAAGTGCTAGGATTAATGGCGTGTGCCACCACGCCCGGCAACCCTCTGTATTTCTTGTGGGTAGTGCCAACAGGAGAAAAGGCAATTGTATTAAGCATTTCTCATTTATTAATATGTCACCAAGACTCAGATGGCTTAGTTTAGTATCAACTTTTGTCCTTTGAAATTAATGTTTTGTTAATTTGCTTTTTTTTTTAACAGGTAGGTCAAGCAATGACGTTCTATCTATGCAAGTACAAACTGGGTTTTCTCAGGCCTAGGGCACATCTACAGATACAGTGGAGCAACCAGCTGGAACACATACTTTTCATCTTGCCCTGCTCACCCTGAGATCAGTCCTCTGTAATTTTTTTTATTTTCAAAATTTTTATTGCAGTTTTGTGCATTTCATACAACATTTCTTAATCAAATTTAGAGTCATTCCTCCTTTCTTATTTCCAAATTATTTTTTTAATTTTTTATGCTTTTATTGATGTTTTGTGTATTTCAGACATAATTTTTCAGTTGTTTAGGCATGTTCCCTTTTCCCTTCCCCCCAGCCCATCCCAGATCATGCATTCTGCCATAACTGTCTTGCATCTTTCTCTCAGTCTTTTTTTATGTTTAGGAATTCACATTTTCCTCCATTAATTTTATAGTGCTCTAAAATATGGATACATACTCTCCACCCATAGACAGTAATTACAAAGTCTGAAAATAAGTGGTGGGTAGATTCTAGAGCCCATTGAGGTATTTATATTATAACAACATAGTTGCTTTCAGATAAACAGAAATATAACAATAATGTTGTTCAGCTTGCTTTTCATCTGGGGATTTGGTGTTAGCATCCACAAGTGAGGGAGATGATTTGCCATTTGTTTTTCTGGGACTGCTTTACTTCACTTAGCAAAATGGCTTTGAGCTCCATACGTTTACCTGGAAAGTTCATGATGTTGTCATCTTTCTTTACCACTGAATAGTACTCCATTGTTTAGATGTACCATATTTTTGTCATCCACTGTCTGTTGAGGGGCATTTGGGTTGGTTCCAGCTCTTTGCTATTGTGAAGAAAGCTGCAATAAACATGGATGTGCATGTATCTTTGCCATAGGATGAGTCTTTTGGGTATATACCCAGGAGTTGTATGACTGGGTCAAGTGGTAGGCTCATTTTGAGTCTTTTAAGGGTTCTTCACACTGCTTTCCACAATGTTTGTACAAGTTTACATTCCTACCAGCAGTGGATGAGTGTTTTCCTTTTCCCACAACCTTCCAGCATTTGGTGTCTTTTGTTTTCTTGATCTTAGCTAGTTGTGTCACAGTGAGATGATATCTGAGAGTGGTTTTAATTTGCATTTCCTTAATTATTAATGATGTTGAACAATTTTAAAGATGTTTCTCAGTCATATTTAATTCCTCACTGGTGAAATCTCTGTTCAACTCCTTTTTTTTTTTGGGTGTTTTCGAGACAGGGTCTTCCTGTAGCCCCAGCTGTCCTGGAACTCACTCTGTAGACCAGGCTGGCCTTGAACTCACAAAGATCTGCCTGCCTCTGCCTCCTGAGTGCTAGGATTAAAGGTGTGCGCCACCACGCCCTGCTTCTGTTCAACTCTTTATTCCATCTTTTGAGTAGGTCATTTGTTTTCTTCTTTGTTTTTTGAGTTTATATATTCTTGACATTAATGCTCAGTCAGATGTATCACTGGTGAAGATTTCCTCCCACTCTGTGGGTTTTCTCTTCACTTCCTTTACTGTTTCTTTTGCTGTACAGAAGCTTTTGAGTTTGATGAGGTCCCATTATTTCCTGTGCAGCTGCTGTCTGATTTAGAAAGTCTTTTCCTACGCCTATGTCTTGTAGGTTGTTACCAACTTTTTCTTCTATCACCTTCAGGGTTTCGGGTTTCATGTTGAGATCTTTGATCCACTTGGAGTTTATTTTTGTACAGTGTGAGAGGCAGGGATTTAATTTTGTTCTTCTACAAATGGTGATCCAGTTTTGCCAGGACCATTTGCTGAAGATGCTATCCTTCCTCCATTGAGGTTTTTTTTACCCTTTTATCAAATATGAGGTGGCTGAAATTGTATGAGCTCAAGTTTGGATCTTCAATTTTGTTCCATTGGTCAATGGGTCTGTTTTTGTGCCAGTACCAGGTTGTCTTTATGGCTATGGCCCTGTAATATAGTTTGAAAACTGGTAGGGCATGGGGCTGGAGAGATGGCCTAGCAGTTAAGAGCACCGACTGCTCTTGCAGAGGACACGGGTTCAATCCCCAGCATCCACATTGTGGCTGAGAACCGTCTGTAACTCCAGTTCCAGGGGAATCTGACGCCCTCTTCTGACCTCCATGGCATTGCACGACATGGGTGCACAAACCTACATACAGACAGTACACTCATACGCATACAAGAATAAATAAAAAATTTTAAAAATTAAAAAAAGAAGAAAACTGGTAGGGCAATCCCCCCTGTATTGCATTGAGCAGTGTATGCCCACTGGGCATCAGAGATAGTCCTGAATCTCTGAGAACACCTACAAATATGCAACTATAATACTCATTGCTAAAGTGAGGATGCAGGAAGGCTCCCCAAATCCAGGCTTATAGGAAAATTAATGTTTAACCTGAAGCCTGGAGATGAACAGCTGTTAGGGAAGAAATGGAGGAAAGAAGAAAGGAGGAAAGTAGATAGGATGGGTCATCTTGACAGCTACTGTGGTGTGCTGGATAGCTTTAGTGTCAACTTGACACACCTGGGTTGAGGGAGCCTCATTTGGGGAGTTGGCTCCATTGGATTGGCCTGTGGCCACATCTGTGGAGTATTGTCTGATTGTCAAGCAGTGTGGGAGGGCCCAGCCCACAATGAGTGGTGTCACCCTGGGCAGGTTGTTGTGTACGGTATAAGAAGGCAGGCTGGGCATGACCCAGGGGAGCAAGCCAGTGAACAGCATTCCTCCATGGCCTGTGCTTCAGCTCCTGCCTCCAGGTTCCTGTCCTGAGTTCCTGCCTTGGGATCCCTGAGTGATGAACTGTGGCCCAGGAGATGTAAGCTGAATAAACCCTTTCCTCCCCAAGTTGGTGTCGGTCAGAGTGTTTTGTCACAGCAATGGAAGACAAACTGGGACATGTGGTAAAGCAGAGGGCACTTGGGAGCACCTCTCAGCAGCTCCAGAGCATGAGCTGAAGAAAGAACCACTTTGATTATGAGCCATGCCATCTCATGGCCCAAGGCTACATAGAAAGAAAGGAGAGACAGAAGAAAACCAGGGAGTAGAGGAAGTTGCTCTCTCTGCTTCCTGTCTGTCCCAGTCTGAGCTGCTCTGCTCCACCTAACCCTCTAACCATGATGTCAAACACATACTTCTTTCAAGTAGCTTCACTGGGTATTTTGTTACAGGGACACAGAGTTTTAAAAAGGGAATGGAAATAGTATTTAAAACCTAGTGCAGGAAGAGGGCATGAGGTTTATGATGGATGCAAGTCACTTAATCCAGCTTTATAAAAGGAAGGTGTGTGGGAATTGATAGACAAGAAAGATGCCTGGAGAGGTCAGCAGAGGCAGCCTGGAGCCTGTGGATTTCTCCATGCAGGCAATTGGAGCCCACAGTAGTGTTTAACTAGGAGAGAGACTTCATTTAATATTGTTGTTGTATAAAGAAAGTATCAGAGTTCCATTTTCAGCAGAGCAAGTCTAAGGGTTCTGTCAAATCTTTCTGCTGAAAACACTGGCTGTATAACTTATTGGAAAATATACTACAGAGTGGCATGTCAGGTGGGAGCACTCAGAGGTCAAACTCTAAGCGAAATCAGGACCCCAGAGATGAGGAGGGAATTTACCTTAATGTTTGGGAACCTGGATGTAAACAGCACTTGCCTATAACATCCTCTTGTTTGCCAAATTGGTGACCTTGCATGTTGAATTTTGTGTCTCTATAGGGCATGTGGAAAATCGTCTATCTAAAAGGGTATTAATAGAAATCCCTTCTCTTATCATTCCCCTGCCTCCAGTTAAATTTGGTAGCCCACATGGCCAGACTAAGTGTCAACTAGAAATAAACTTCTCACTATCATGAACCAACCCAACAGAGAACTTCAAGGAAGATTGATTGTCCATCTCACATTTGGGTGAAGGGAATAAAAAAAAACCATAAAATTCATAAGCACAAACCAGGCTTCATTAGATTTATGCTTCAAAATCAAAACACAGATTAAAATTATTTTCCTCCAAATTTAATTCACATTGATCTTCTTGGGGGTTCCTTCAGGCACATGGCTAAAACCAACTCAAATCCTCCCCATGGATCTTGCTTTCATACCAGTTATGAAACAAGTTTCAAAAAGTTCAAGAATTAAGGAAGGAGAGAAGGCTTAGTGGTTAAGAATATGCACTGATCTTGTAGAGGACCTGAATTCTGTTCCCAGCACCTGGGTCAGACAACTCATGACCGTAATCCCAGGTCCAGGGCCTCTGCAGGCACCTGCACACACATACCTCAAAACACATTACATACATATACATGTAATAAAAAATAATGAAATAAAATCTCAAAAGAGTTTTTAAGTTCAAGAAGTGTAGCACAATAAAAATTGCATATATCTACTTCTATACAAAAGGGAAATTATAACAGTCAAAAGAAATATTTAACCTAAAATATACTGGAGAATGGAATTATTAAACAACATAAAATGAATATGTTTAATATACTTCAGGAAGTAGAAAAGACCTGGGGATGGTTCATGCATTTTATCTCAGTACTTGAGAGGCAGAGGCAGGTGGATATCTGTGGGATCAAGCCCAGCCTGGTCTACATAGTACGTTCCAGGCCAGGTGGAGGTACAGGGAGACCCTGTCTCAAAAAACAGCAGCAACAACAACAGCAAAAAGAAATACAAAAGATCACGATGTTCATAAGTACAAGAAACTATAGAATGAGGGTGTTATATTAGCAAGATGTGAAATACACTGAAGAAACTATCTAGAATATAACTGCTGTGGTTCAAATATGAAATGTCTCTGAGAGGTTCATGTGTTTGAAGACTCCGTCCTCAGCTGGTGGTGATGTGTGGGGAAATTTTAGAATCTTTACAAGGGAGAGTCTTGCTGGAGGAAGTGAATAGCTAGACAGACTTGTACTGTTTTATAGTGCTACCCACCCCATTCCCTGTTCACTCTCTGCTTCCCGAATGTGGATACAAGGTGACCAGTTTCCTGCCCCTGCCACCAGGTCTTCCTTGCCTGCTGCCCTGCCACCATGATGGACCGTTCTCCTCTGGAACTATAAACCAAAACAACCTATTTCTCCCTTAAGTTGCTTTTGTAAGGAGGTCTATCACAGTAATAGAAAATAAACTAATACCATAAAATAGGATTATAGCAAGAAAGCATCAGAAGTCAAAGTGGTAGAAGAAGAAAATGGAGTCCAAACAAGAGCATAATGTGCAGTTGTTGAGAATTTCCCACAAGAGCTAAATAAAGATCCATTCTGAAGATTTATGAATCCTAAGAAAGTAAGACAGTTAAGAAAAATCCAACGTCCTGCATCTCCCAAAGAAACACCAATATCGATACAAGATCTTGACCAGAGACAGACTGGACCCAAGGGATAATCTCCAAAGGAATCATAAATAAGCTGGTACTGTAATTGCCAGCAAAATAATAGAATCCAGGGCCTAGAGAGATGGCTCAGTGGTTAAGAGCACTGACTGCTTTTGCAGAGGATGTAGGTTTGGTTCCCAGCGCCCATATGGCAGGTAACAACCATTTGTAACTCCAGTTCCAGGGGATCTGAGACCCTCTTCTGACCTCTGCAGGCATTGATTGCATGGCACAGGTGCATTTAGATACATGCAGGCAGTGCACTCATACACATAAAAATTAAAATAACAAATAATTTTTTTAAAATAATAGGCTCCAGAAAGCCATAGAAAAATACCTTCATCATGCTGAAGGAAGAAATAAAAGCTTTCTAACCTTCAATTTTATACCCAGTACTATGTAGACATCATGGGATAGGGCATTTATGCAGCTAGAAGTGAACATTGTCTTTGTCCTTGGCCCACTGGAAGCCAGTACCATGCCTTGGTTGTGATTAGTCAGAATATGTGTGCCAAGTGTTCCCGACTGAGACCCATTGTACAAGAAGAGCCTTGACAACAGAGGGAAATAGAATTCAGTTTGGTGAACTTTGGTGGAACAGCCATTGAGTTTGAGGGTCTTTTCTGAAGGCCTTCAGAGAGACTTCATCTATTTCATAGAATATCTTATCATAGTTACTGTATCACCTTCCTGGGGTGATGGTGGGGCTCTAGTTTCTGCCTTAGAATTGCTCCCTGGTTATTCCGGGGATGGTGGTCTGAATGATGTTTCCCCCATAGGCTACATGTGTGAAATTTTGGCTGCAGTTAATGATTCTGTTTAGGGAGGTTGAGGAGGCTTGGTTATAATGGAGGAAGCACATCTCTGGAGGTGGGCTTTGAAAGTTCATAGCCTCAGCTGAGAACCGTCTTTAACTCCAGTTCCAGGGGAATCCAACACCCTCTTCTGACCTCCAAGGCATTGCACGACAAGGATGCACAAACCTACGTGCAGACAGTACACTCATACACATAAAAGTGTTGGCACATGCCTTTATTCCTAGCACTTGGGAGGCAGAGGCAGGACGATCTCTGTGAGTTCAAGACCAGCCTGATCTACAGAGTGAGTTCCAGGACAGCTGGGGCTACAGGGAGACCCCGTCTTGAAAAGACCAAATTAATTAATTAAAAAATAATAAAATAATGAAAGTTCATAGCCTCATCCCATTTTCCAGTTTCACTCCCTCTCTGCTTCCTGTGCGTGCTTGAAGATGTGCGTGCTCAGCTTTCTGCTCCAGCTCCCTCCTGCCATAATGGAGTCTTACCCATCTGCAACTGTATGGCCAATAAACCCTCTCTTCTATACGTTGCCTTGGCCATCATGTTTTATCACCACAGCATGGAAGTCATGTGACCTTCCTGCTTGTGTTCCGGTAGAGATCCCTCTAATTAGCGAGGTCAAATTCCCTGCAAGACCTTATGGCTGACAACAGCCACCACCTTCATGTGGTATTTACATTTTAGTGGTTCTTTCCTGCTGCGGTTCTTGGAGTCTCTGTCATTAGTGTACAGTTCAAGGATGATCCAGGGTTTCAGTGAAAATCAGCAGCTGACGAAGCCATGTTAGCCTTAAGCCTTCTAAGGCCAATAAGATCAGTTTTTTTGTTTTGTTTTGTTTTTCTGAATCCTGGTGCTCTGTGGGTACTTAGTGTTAGGTTCATTTTGTGGGGAGACGGTGTAGAGAGGAGAAAATGTCATGACTCTGAAGGAAAGGAAGTCGGGTTTATTTTAGACCTGGGGCTAGCCTGCCTGTGTCAGGATTAGGATAACCAGCTTTAGAATGCCCCCCCCTCCCAGGCACACAAGGCAGTGAGTTTACAAGGAAGTGGGGGTGAGGAGTTGGGGGCTGGTATCAGCAGAAGAATCTCCAGGGAAACTGGGACCTGTGACTGGTATCAGTAGGAGCATCTCGAGAGACACTGGGCCTCGGTCTGGTCTCTGCTGAGGCATGATTGCAGGATATTGCAGCAACTTTTTTCAAATCACAGGAGCACAGTCCGGGATAATTATTTCTCAGAACTTCTGCCTCAGTTGGCTTTCTGAAATCCTGGACTTAGGTGGGCTAAGACTTTACATTTAGATCATCGTTTTCTCCAGAATGGCTCATCAGAGAAGCTAGGTCACACTAAAATTAGGAAGACCATGCTCTTCTGCTTGAAGCATTTTGTTGATACACCACGGACATACTGAGGAAAATGTAACATGGGCCAGGTCCCATATCATCCGAGCCAGCCTTGCCAGCCCTAATCTCACCAATCCTGCCCTGCCTTTTCCTGGTTCCCTTGGGACTGCAACACCACACTGTTCCTGATTTGCTCTTTATTCCTTTCCGTGGCTCAGGATTACATTATCTTTCATTGCATCTAAGATGCTTTCTTCTGAAGAACTCTCAGAGTCCTCAGGATTGGGTGGGATGACTTGATCCTAGAGTGGCCTGTGTTTCTCTTAAGTATTAAGTTATGCCTGCAGAATTTTGTTCTTGCATATTAAAAGTTGCAGTGCTTTTACTGTACATACAAAGCTTTCTGCTGTCATAAAAACATAATGTTTTAATTATGGGAAAAGCTTTTTCCATAATTCTTAATATTTCTTCATTATAATTTCCTAGCATGTAAATAAGAAATTAGTGTATCATTGGCTTGGATTGATTTAATGCTTAATTCTAAAGATTGCTGTTTGAGTCACTGACTTGCGTTTCATTAAAAAATGAAATGAATTTTGCCTTGGGATTAGGGCAGAACTTCCAACAATTTCTAAAACAGCTCTAAACATACTTTTGCCATTTTGTACTGCATATTTATGCTAAAAGGTATTCTCTGCACTGATGATTACAAAATCAAAATATCAACCAACTCTGAAAAATGCTGAAGATTTTCTATCTACTGCAGTATCAAATATTCAGTGAAGACTTGAATCTTTATGTAAAAAAATAAACAGGCACATCCGACTCATTAGTTTACAAAACAGCTGTCATGTTAGAAAAACAGTAAAAGTATATGGATATCAGAGAGTTGTTTCACATAAAATTTTCTTGATTTGTTGTCAGCAAATTATATTCCTATTTTCTATAACTATAGACAAGAATTACGTAAAAATTTCTCAGATGCAAAGAGTGGTGGACAGGTGCAGATCTGATTTGCAGCGGGTTTGTAGTTTCTCCCTAAGACTTGGAGAGTATCCCATCCTTCTGGGACAGATTATTTTTCTAAAGTTATTTATATGTTTTTTTTTTTTTTTTTTTTTTGGTCAATAGCTGTTTTGTCCAGTTGTATGTAACTGCATCATGTGCATGCAATGCCCATAGAGGCCAGAAGAGGGCATTGGATCCCCTGGAATTAGGGTTACAGATGATTGTTAGCCACTATGTGGTGCTGGGAACTAAACCTGGGTCTTCTGCAAGAGCAGCCAGAACTCTTAACCTGAGTTATCTCTGCAGAATCTAAGTGGCAAGCTTGAGGTATTACCAAATCCCTCTAATCTCCTGGGTCAAACTCCCTGCCTCCTACAGTTAACAAGAGCCACCATCTTGGTCCATTATTTACATGTTAGTGCTTCTTTATTCCTGTGATTCTCGGAGTCTTTCCCCTTGGGGTACAGTTCAAGGATGAAGCAGGAGTTGGGGGGCAGTGCACCACAGATCTTGAGGTTCCCTCCTCTGGTGTTTCTTCCTTTAAAGGATTTCCTTCCCTTAATTTCCAGCTATCACGACTCTTTCAGACTCTTCTTTGCATTTCAAGATAACATGACTACAGTTTTCTGCTTGTATCTCAGTGGCTAAGTTGTGTAAATATGCATTGAATCTCTTTCTGCAAAATTCTTTCCAGATGCTGCAGGCTTTGGTGGCTTCCTGTTCTTTTAAGAGGCCTCAGTTTGGATTTTGTTCCTGGAATGTATGATTACTAATCGGGAAAGGTTTCCACCATTCCTAGAACTGGAAATCTTAAAATATCTCTGCAAAGAGAGCGAAGCATAAAAAATTGAATGTTCACTTTGTATGTGACCAAAGGTTCTGTTGAGAATGTCCAATCACTGCACGTAAACATTTGTTTAGTTGAAAGGGTTCCAACGACATGTGACTCAGCAGTTAAGAGCACTGTCTGCACTTGGAGAGGACTCCAGTTCAATTCCCAGCACCCACATGGCAGCTAACAACCATCCAGAACTCCAGTTCCAGGGGATCCGACACCCTCTTCTGACACAGGTACACTTACATACATGTAGGGAATACAGTCATACACATAAAAATATACTAAAGAGCACTGGCTGCTCTTATGGAGGACCCAGGTTTGGTTTCCAGCCACTATCGACCATCCAGAACTCCAGGTAACCTGGGGTTGGCCTCCACAGGCATTACACACATATACACACACATATACATGCAGGCAAAACATTTATAAACATAAAAGAATTAAAAAATGAAACAGATTGAGCCAGGTATGATGGTGCCTTTGGTCCAGCGTTCAGGAAGCAGAGTTTGAGGCCAGCCTGGTCTACATAGTGAGTTCAAGCCAGCTGGAGCTATAAGGACATCTTGTTTTAAAAAAAGCAAATTAAATAAAATAAAAAGATTGTTTGGAAACACCTTGGTTTCAGTTCTTGTAACTACCATTCTCTGATTGGGTGGGGGTCAAGGTCTCTGTTGCCCAGGTTGGCCTCAAACTCATGATCCTCCTGCCTCAGCCTCTCCAGTGCTGGGATTACAGACTTGTACTACTATTCCCAGCTCATTCTGTGTTTTTTATTCTTTCTGAGAAAGCTTGTGCAGAATAAGACTAAAACAGTCTGACTCATCATAATATTAAACCGTAAATTGCAGGGTTTTAGGTAAGAGACTGGTAAAGTATCAGGTCACTTTCCTATGGACTGGATATAGAGCACTTTGCTACAAAACAACAAGGATACGTCCTGTCTCCAGTTCTTCTGTTCCCATAGTTACACTGAGACTGCCAATGACCTGCACAATGACACCACCAGACTGTCAATCACCAGTTTGCATCTCATTTGCCTGTTTCCCAGTACTGGAATCTTTTTCAAATATTTGCAATATTCTCTTCCTTTTAGGGGCTGCATCCATTACTATGAACAAAATACCTTAGAACAAGGTAAAGGAAGTCACTATTTATTTTGGCTAATGCTTTCAAAGGCTGGAGAGATGGCTCAGCAGTTAAGAGCACTGGCTGCACTTGCAGAGGGCCTGAGTTCAGTTCCCAGCACCCAAAGGTGACTAACAACTGCCTATAACTGCAGTTCCAGGGGATCTGACATCCTCTTCTGGCCTCTGTGGGCATTGTACACATAAATGCACGTACATCACATAGGCAAAACACAGATAAATTAAAAATAAATAAAATATTTGCACTATTTGAAGACTTTTTCCTCCATATAACAATTTCTTCACTTGGAAGACACACACTTGCGATTTTTATTGTATGTTACTGATGGGTGCCTTTCGGGCTATGTGTCAACTTGACAGAAGCCTAGAAATACCTGGAAAGAAGAAATAGCCACCGAGGAATTTCCTCCATCAGATTGGCCTGTGGACATTCTTAATTGCTTGTTGGTGAAGGAGGGCTTGTGGGTAGTGACATCATCGCTGGGTAGGTGGGCATAGGCTGTATAAAACGTAGCTGAAGGTGATTTGCAGAAACAAGCCAGTAAGTAGCATTCCTCTGCAGTTCCAGCTTCCCCTCAGACCTCCACATTCCTGTCTTGAGTTCCTGTCTGATTTCTCCCAATGACGGACTGTATATAACCTTTAAGCCAAACAAACCATTCCCTCCCCAAGTTGCTCAGTGTTTTATCACAGCGATGGAAAAGCAAACTAGGACAGATTCCTCGGCTGCTTTCTTGTTTCCTTCACAACTAAATTTGGAACATCTCTCTTTTCTTGTCACTGACATTTTACCATGTATGCACTGACACCTGCATGCCGTCATCTTATCTCAGATCTCTCCCTTGGAATGGTACACCGGGTACCTTCTCTTCGTTTTTAGGTGCTGCGTCCATTTCTGTGAACAAAATACCTCAGAACAAGGTAAAGGGAGTCACTATTTATTTTGGCTAATAATAGTTTAAAAGGTATTGGTCCTTCCTGGCGGGGAAGAAATGGAGAATTAGGAAACAAAGAAAGGGAATACAGGAAGTGGCCAGGTGTAGGTGTAGCGGGACTCACCTCCTCTTGCCCTAAGCTCCTGCCATTAATGCCACCCAGTGGGCCATCAAGGGTAAATCCATTGATTTGGTCAGAGCCCTCAGGATCGAATTGGAAACTCCCACATAGACATGATCAGAAATGAGGCTTTGGAGAGATGCCTTGGGGTTTAAGAGTGCTTGCTGTGTAGTCTTGAGAATCAGAGTTCAGGGACCCCACACAGCACTGTGTCTTGTCAGAAAGACAGACCCTTGCTGTAAATGAATGCTGTCCTGAAGATGTCCCAGAGCTGCCAGTCCCATGATTTCTGTTAGGTACACTAAATGCTGTCTGTTTAAGTGACATGCTTGTCTCCAGCAGAATCCAATGGGAAGTATCTTATTCCACACTCTCTTTCTGTAGAGCTAAGGGGCTTATTTGTACCTTCACAATAAGCTGTATATTTAAAATCAGCCCCAACACTGTGCTTAGAGAAATCCTATCAGATAAAGGAAGGAGATGGGAGCTCAACCAACAATGCTTGGCACACAGATGGTCCCAGGGAGAGGCAGCTTTCTAGATGGACCGCTGTGACCTGTCAGCCAACTGCCAACCCATGCAAGTGGCTCAAGACTGAAGCATAGCAGCTAACACGCAGCTCTGTAAGCTCTCCGGTTGGTAATTATGATGGAGGTATGCTTACCAACAATTAGTTCTGATTACTGGGACATCAGGAAAGGGCAGACACCCTGGATAACTCACAAGGAAATGGTTAACAGTCCATAAATGGAAGGCCATTGTAGGGGTGGAACTACAGGGAAACATTTGCAACTAATCGATTACCAGTGGGACTGAAATCACAAGTGTTCCACGGAGCAGCTCACAACAACGAACACCTGTGAAATAAAGCAGCAAATGCCGGGGCTGGAGCAAGTCACCATGAGTCACCCTTGAAGAAGCAGCTGAGGTATGCTGGATGCATCAGTGAAGTCACAGGCCACTCTGCACATGACTTAGAAACTGGCCTAGAGATTGGGCTACCAGTGTCCTGTACGGAGAAAAGACAACACAACATTGGCTTGCCAGCTGCTAGGCCCATCCTCAGCCAGTGACAGCGGCTACTGGAAACAAAGAGAACAGTCAACACCCAAAGCAGATTTTAGCAGCCCACTCCATAAGAGGCATGTATTTGATATGTACTCACATGTATGGACCTTGGGTGTGGCATCATACAAGCTTTCACCTGACAAAAGGAAGTCAGACTTAACTATAGAAGGTCTTTGGAGCTTGTACTAATGCCTAGCACCAGTGTTGATGGAAGATGTTTTCCAGGCTCCCTAATCGAAGACCGACAGAAAAGGAAACCATTACGCGGCTGTTTCATCTATCTTTCAACCCACAGGGACCTTAGAGAAAAATGGTCTAATTGTTTATATTTTGTTATTAAACTTTTCCCATACATCATATACATCATTTCTCAATTGAATCCAGAGTCACTTCCCTTTCCATGTCCCCACCCCACCTGAGTTCCCACGCTCTGCCACACAAGTGTCCTGCATCTCTTTCCGAGACCTTCCAGAGTTTTTTCATTTGTTTTTTGAAAAATGATCTCTTTTAGCAACAAATGTACCTGTTGATGGAGTGCCCCTCATGGAGAGTGGGTTATGGTTTTAGCAAAAACTGTGTTCTTTGAATGGGGCTCCCACCTTGGGAGGTAAGCTGGCTTATTGATGTCTGGTAGATTTGGAGATCGCAGCGCAAGTTGGGCAAGTGTGAAAGAAATCAGATGTCGCCTTGAACCCGGAACTCACTTTTACATGGAATGCCCTCATTCTGCACTCCCCTGTCCCACAACGCTTGAGTGGCAAGTCCTGAGCTTGGTATGGGGGGGTGAGAGAGGCAAGTGAGTAGCACTGCTATCCTTCATTCCCTGACGAGGGAGGCCACCATCTCCCTGGGCATGACGTGCTCCTTACTGATGAAGTATCCAGGAAGACTGGGGACATTGTGGGGGTATACTGCAAAGAATACCATGAGGCTCCTCACCCTGAAACCTGCAGCTCCTCCATTTCAGGACAGAAAATCTGCTGTACCCCTCTTGAGCTGACTCCCAGAGCCCTGATAACAGAGCAGGGACGTTTACTCCCATGTTCATTACATAGAGAAGGGCAGGGTGTTCCTACGCGTGTCCCTAACACATTTTTGTTTCCACTGTTTGCTGAAGCCACCTTCTCCTTTACTGCTATGTCATCATCAGAACCACTTGATATCTTTGGAGAACATGTTTCTGGCCTGGACCCATCACATAGTTCATAGGTAAAGCTGATCTAATAAGAGGCATGGGGTCTTATGCCTTTTAATGGCCAAGGAGACATAAACAAATGTCTGCTCACCCCTGATGGGGGACCAATGACAGACCAGAGTAAGGATGCCACCAAAGCTCATCTTGATGACCCACTAAGTTTATTTGGGTGATTTATGGGGCAATGAGTGAAGTGTTACTTATGGTATGGACGAGGGGTCACTTATGGGGGTATAGATGAAGGGATACTTATGGGGGTACATGAGCAGGTTACTTATGGGAATATGGGTGAGGGGTCACCTACAGGAGGAGAAATGATTCAAGGGAAGTTGCATCACCAGCATCCCAGCACAGCTTGGGTGATGGCTCCTGGATGTTGGAACCCTGGAGCATGCGGCTCAAGTTATAGGCAGTACATGTGGGAGAACGTCTCCTCCAGGAGACTCGGCTGGTCTGTGAGTGCCTCTTAATTCTATAAACTATGGGAGATTGGTTCCTCCTGATGTAATGGTCAATTTCAGGGACTTTCTGAAGTTTTTGATTTGTCTCCTTCCTGAGTTTTGGCCAGCTGTTCTAGTTTGCTTTCTATTGCTGTGACAAAACTCTGACCAACACCAACTAGGGGAGGAAAGGGTTTATTTGGCTTCCACGACCCAGTCACAGTCCATCTTTAAGGAAAGTCAAGCAGGAACTCAGGGCAGGAACCTGAGGGCAGAAACTGAAGCACAGACAAGAAGGAATGATGCTTACTGACTTGCTCCAGTGGGCTGTGCCCAGCCTGCTTTCTTATACACCTTCCTAGGATTGCCACCATCCACAGTGTGTCAGGCCCTCCCAAATCACTCAACAATCAAGAACATGTCTCATAGACATGCCCCCAATGGAGGAAATGCCTCAAGTGAAGTTCCCTCTTTCCGAGGTGTTTCAAGTTGACAACTGAAGCTGTCCAGAAGACCAGCCTGAGTCTTGGTCTGCTTTCTTGTAAGAGGATACTGCTATAGAACAGGGGAGTGGATCACCAAAGCCAAAAGTTCACTGAGGAGAGCTACTTCCTGGCACTCAAGAATGTCAGGTGGTTCAGTGAGGTCTGCCCCTGGCGTGGAGATGCTCTCCTGGGTGGTAGAGATCTCCTGGAGGCCATGGCAGCACTCCAAAGACATCCAGGTAAATGGTACCTAGGTTCCTTCCAGCTTCCTAATGCAAACAGACTCTTATACTTATGGGCCTTGTCTGCTGTTTGTTCCCCAACTCCAATACACAATCAGAACCATACGTTGAATGTTTTGTCTGCAGCTGGTACTAGTCTGGAGTTGTTAAGAGGTGGGGGCCACCTGTAGGAAGTGTCCCTGGGGGCTGCATGTGGGCCCCAGTCTCTTCCTTTCTCTCTGTCTTGAAAAGACCCCCCAGAAAAGCCAAATGGCCTGGGCATGGAGCTGTACACGTTAATCCTGGCATTCAGGAGGCAAAGACAGGCATATTCTCTGTGAGATGCAGGCCAACCTGGTCTATATAGTGAGTTCCAGGCCAGCAGGGGCTACAGGGAGACCATTTCCAAAAAAAAAAAAGGCGAATGACATAATAAACAGAAACATTTCAAAGTTTCTGAAAACTCAACTAAGAACTACTAAACAACTATGATAATTACGTCCCACATTCTCTGAATTAGACAAGGTCTGAAAACTCACCTAGTATCTGGTAGAGTGGTTTGTGATCATCTTATTAAGGCAAAGACCTATTTTATACTCTTAATATGTGCTATCTGAAAGAACAAACAAAATTAATAAAATACTAATTACAGGTAATAAGCATTCTTTAGGTTTTTTGTTTTTTTTTTTTTGACATTTTTTTGAGACAGGGTCTCTCTGTAGCCCCAGCTGTCCTAGAATTCACTATGTAGACCAGGCTGGCCTTGAACTCACAGAGATTCGCCTGCCTCTGCCTCCCAAATGCTGGGATTAAAGGTGTGCACCACCATGTCCAGCTTATAAACATTCCTTTTTTAAAAGGTTTTTAGTTGTGGTATGTGTGTGGTGTGTGTATGTGTACCATGTGTGTGTATGGGTGTGATGTATGTGTATAATGTGTATGTATGTCTGGGGGGTGTGTGTGATGTATATATGTGGTGTGTGTTTGTGTGTAGTATGTGTATATAGTATGTGTATAGTGTGTATAATACGTATGGTGTGTATGTGTGTGGTGTGTGTGTAGTATGTATGTTTGTTTGAGTTTATGCAGTGTGCCAGTGCACACAGGTGTCCATGGAGCCCAGAAGAAGGCATTAGATCCCCTGGAACTGGAGTTACGGTTGGTCGTGAGCGACCCAGCACAGATGCTGAAGTGAACTTGGGTCCTCTGGAAGAGTAGCAAACAGTCTGAACTGCAGAGCCGCTGCTCCCGCTCCACAAGTAATAAATGTTCTGTGGTCTAAGTATACTTAAGTTATAGAAATCTCAAGGATTTCCAGTTTATCTTCTAGAGTACAAATTATTATCACTTCATCTCCAAGTCATAGCACCAATGGACGGAAAAGAACAGACTCAACAGAAGAGGCAGCACTCAAAGAAATCTGCAAAATAGCTAATATATCAATTTAGTAAGGGGAAATTTTTCATGCATCTCCTTCAGCTCAAGGCAACAGCATCTATAAAAAGACATTCTCAGGGCCGGGCGTGGTGGCACACGCCTTCAATCCTAGCACTTGGGAGGCAGGCGGATCTCTGTGAGTTCAAGGCCAGCCTGGTCTACAGAGTGAGTTCCAGAACAGCTGGGGCTACAGGGAGACCCTTGTCTCACAAAACCGGGGACCAAAAAAAATAAAAAAAAAAAAAAACAGAACATCGTCTTTCTCTCTCTGCATTGCATGCCCCCTGGTTGGACACTTCTGGCGAGGTTATAAAAAGGCTAAATTGTTTGTGATAAATGGCAAAACATTACCACCATCACCACTATGGATACTTTGTGATAATGAGCAAAACATGTACAAACAATCACCACCTATGGATACTTTGTGATAAATGAGCAAACATGTACAAACAATCACCACCTATGGATACTTTGTGATAAATGAGCAAACATGTACAAACAATCACCACCTATGGATACTTTGTGATAAATGAGCAAACATTTACAAACAATCACCACCTATGGATACTTTGTGATAAATGAGCAAACATTTACAAACAATCACCACCTATGGATACTTTGTGATAAATGAGCAAACATGTACAAACAATCACCACCTATGGATACTTTGTGATAAATGAGCAAACATTTACAAACAATCACCACCTATGGATACTTTGTGATAAATGAGCAAACATGTACAAACAATCACCACCTATGGATACTTTGTGATAAATGAGCAAACATGTACAAACAATCACCACCTACGGATACTTTGGGAGCACATAGTTTAAAAGCAAAAAGAAGCAGTGTGTGCTTGCTCTTATGCCGTCTGTACATGTCTGACAAGAAATGAGCTTATGGGTCTAAACTTTAAGGTTATTTTTTTAGGAAGTAATTCTCTTTCATATATATCTATATCTATAGATACAGATATAGATATAGATATAGATATAGATATAGATATAGATATAGATATAGATATAGATATAGATTTGCTTTAGGAAAGGTTTCCTTTTAGAAAAGGATGCTAAAAATGCCTCACTTTTAGAAAATGTATTGTTTCCAAAAGAAAGATTCCATAAAATACAATTTCATTACACCAAGGTGCAATTTTACCCCAGGCTTCAAGGTTGTCTGAACCTTATATGCTTCTTTAATAGTCAAATATTAAATACAAGAGACTTTGCCTGCTTTCCACATGAGTTTTCAAGGTCGATAACTTTATGGAAGCCACAAATACCCATGAACCTGCATGAGACCTAGCAGAAGTTACTGGTATTTTCCTGACTGACCCTATCACTTACCCAGAGGACCAAGACACAGTGGCAACTTGAGATTCAAAACCACAGCTTTTCAGAATCCAAATGAAATCACAGCTTATAGTATTCCACCCAATGCCAACCTGACAGTGGACCAGGAAAGTCCAAGTAGTTGAAACAATGAGTTTTATTGGAGTTACTTTCAGGAGTGTGGCTGAAGGGTTAGCTACAAAAGGAGAAGAGACTCAAAGACATCTGCGTCACCAAAGCCCACCCCAGCGTGGGTGGAAACCGGAATGAACAGCACAGCCTGCAGGCAGCTCACCATGTAGCTCAGATGGCCTGATCAGCCACCAGCCCTTACTGCGTGGGAAGGAGGGGCCTCTGGAATCTGGTCAGTTTCAGGGACTTCCTGAGTTCAACTCCCTGAACTTAAGGAGCTTCTCTGCAAGATGGAAGGGTTCACCTCCCTGGAGAAAGAACATCCTGTGTCTTAATAAACTTCTCTGGGGGGCTGGAGAGACCGCCTAGCGGTTAAGAGCGCCAACTGCTCTTGCAGATGACCCCAGTTCGATCCCCAGCACCCACATGGCGGCTGAGAACCGTCTGTAACTCCAATTCCAGGAGAGCTCCAGTTCCAGGGGAATCTGAGACCCTCAACTGGCATTGCATGACACGGGTGCACAAACCTACATGCCGACAGTACATTCATACACATACAAAAATAAATAAAATTTTAAAAAAAGAAAAAAATTAAACCTCTCTCCAAGATGGAAGGTTTTAACATGGAAGAAATTGCAAATAAAAATAAATTAAGGGGGCTGGAGAGATAGCCTAGCGGTTGAGAGCGCCGACGCTCTTGCAGAGGACCCGGGTTCGATCCCCAGCACCCACATGGCGGCTAAGAACCGTCTGTAACTCCAATTCCAGGAGAACTCCAGTTCCAGGGGAATCCGACACCCTCTTCTGACCTCCGCGGCATTGCACGACACGGGTGCACAGACCTGCATGCAGACAGTACATTCATACACATACAGAAATAAATAAAAATTAATAAAAAAAGAGGAAAGTGGTCTGTATGCTGTGTGGCCATGGTGGGGGAAGCACGTCACTGGGGGAGGGCTTTAGTCTTGTCCATTTCCAGTCAGTTTCTCTCTCTCTCTCTCTCTCTCTCTCTCTCTCTCTCTCTCTCTCTCTCTCT
>VZQC01007616.1:164619-208167 GCA_009823505.1 Rhizomys pruinosus
CCATCCAAGCATCTGTGTCTATGCTCACAGCTTAGATTGACATAATAAGTGGTACTGCTTAAATGCCTGTACATCCAATAGCTTGTGCTTTGTTAATATGACTAAAAAGGGTATCACTGGGAAAGCTGTCAATCCATGAAGGGAAGCAACCTGAACAGACTAGAGTCCAAAATGACAACTCCAAAGAAATTAGACTGTTTTCTTCTCACCCACTTGTGCCCCTTTCCCAAAGCCCAGGAAACAAACTGCGGAAGAGGAGGTGTGGTAGATTGTAAGGGCTGTGGAGAGATAGGGGTGAATCATGAGACTACAGGAATATAGTCTGGACTCCTGATTGATCAACATGCCTGTGCATACAAGCTTCTCCAACTGGTCTATGGGAACCTTGGGTTGTTCAAAATTTGGATATAGATACTTGCAAAATGCAACAATTACCTGATTGTATGACATAATGAGTGACATCAATGCTATCTGCAAACAACTGTGTTATTGTCTTGTAGAATCCCTTAAAAATAATAAAATAAAATAAAATAAAAAGAAAAATGCCCAGGATGCTTTTCAATTTTTCTCCCTCGTTTCTCATCTCCTAATCCCAAGAATAGGTGTGGAATGGGCTAACATACTCCTGAACAGATACTTCTTCAGCAAAAAGATCTTGCATCACCTGTCCACAAAATCTGAGATGATGAGACACAGAAAAACAAAGGAGGCATCCTATACGCTTGAACTCAATGTCAGAGTAGTCATCAATTAACAATAGAGTGGAAAATGCCCTGTGCTATAAAGACAATAATGGAATCAGCAAAAACAAAGTTTTATTGACCTGATCCTACATTCATGTTGAATGGCTCAGTGAAACACGACTATGCAGAAAACTGCGGAGGAAGGTCAGGGGTGGTGGCTCATGTCTGTTGTCATAGCACTGGGGAGGTAGAGGCAGGAGGACCGGGAGCTTGAGGCAGACTTGGGCTACATAATGCGACCCCTTAAAAGAATGAAGGGAAGAAGGGAGGGAGGAAGGAAGGAAGGAAAGAATAGGACACGTAAGGGAGGGGAGAGGAAAGAGAAGGGAAGGGAGGGGAAGGGAATGAGGGGAGAAAGGAAGAGGAGGACTACGAGGGAAGCTTCAGGTGCTCTTCTCCCAGCTTTACCCTTATCTGCAAAACTAGGGCATAGCTGAAGCCCACGTTTGGGGACTGTTCTAGGTTGTTTTTCTGTTGCTGTGATAAACACCAAAACCAAAGCCACTTAGGGGAGGAAAGGATTTATTTGACTCACACTTCCAGGTCCTAATGGATCCTTCAGGGAAGTCAGGGCAGGAGCCTGCAGGCAGAAATGGGAGACCTTGGAGGAGCTTCCTGGCTCGCCTCCTGTGACTTGCTCAGCTAGCACTGCTACACAGTCCAAGCACACCTGCCTAGGCATGGCACTGCCAACAGTGGGTATCTGTGTGGGGGGTCACCCCACCACTGGTGTTTTCTTACCCGGGAAACAGAATCTCATTCTATATCTTCAGGATTAAGGGAAGGGGTGAAGTCCTCTGATCAGGGGCCAGAGCTGGATGCTGATCTCTACCCTGGAACTGACCCTAGGCTGTGTCCTTTCTTGTTTGGCTTGGGGGGGTGAGTAGTGGTGGGGTTTTTGATAGGAAAGACACTGAAAGGGATGTGAAAGGGATGATTCACATATTATAGTTCCTATTTTGAGCATTGAAGTATCAAACTGTACCAATGACTTTACACACAATTTTCCACGTCAGTCTCATGGCGTCCTTACAAAATCCCATGTCACCATTTCACCTCCTGCATGAGGATAAATGTTTGGAAACTTGCTGGAAGTAGTAAGCAACAGTGTCAGCTGGACTCTGCAGACAAGAGGCTGCTCTTGAGCTTAACAGAGAGACAGACCATGCCACTGGTAGAAGCCCAGATCTGCACCCACTGAGAGGCTTCTGAGCCAACGATCTCTTGCAGGAGCATTGCTCTGCTCTGTGTCAGACATGAAGGAGTGAGAAGGGGACGCTGGCAGCCTGGCTTTGCCCTCAGCCCCCTATAGGCCAGCAGGGCCTCTGTGGCTCCCAGCACAAGGAAGGACACCATGCCCAGCCTTGGCAGTTTGCACCCATAAGACCTGGTGCATGGGAAACACGTTAAATGGGCAAGAGCCGATTTAACCCCAGACATGCACAGGGATATTCTGCCCACCCCCAGGGGCAAAGAAACCTGGGACCTCATGCCACAGCATGTGCTAAAGTGAGTTTGGCAGAAATGGGGTGCAAACCTGGGTAGTCCCTGTGTAGAAGGTGGAGTTAAGAACTGGCACTGAGTGCTGGGTGTGGTGGCACACGCCTTTTATCCTAGCACTTGGGAGGCACAGGTAGGCGGATCTCTGTGAGTTCAAGGCCAGCCTGGTCTACAGAGTGAGTTCCAGGCTGGGGCTACAGGAGACCCTGTCTCAAAGAGACAAAAAAAAAAAATTGGCACTGAATTGGGGGCATGGAAGGGAGGTGCGATCAGGGGAGACATAGGATCAGGAGGGAGGCAGGAACTGCTGGAAGGTGGGAACAGGAGAGAGGTGGGGCCAGGAAGGGAAGGGCAGGTACGAGGTTGTCATTGGCCAGGGGGAAAGAGGATACGTATAGACGGGGACAGAAATGTTCTGTGGCCAAGATTGTGATCTTTAAATAAGGGCAAAGACTTCATCACAGTGACCTGGGGATAAGAAGAGGTTCTACCAGTGTAAGCAGGCAGAAGGATCATTCCAAGATCTGGGTACCACTTGCTGTGGAACATAGAGTAGCCATTATGCACTTGCTACAATATTTACCATCATCTACTACAAGAAGCCCGGGACCCTGTGTGTAGAACTTGCTAATGACATTGGTTTATGAGGAATACACCAGGTGTGGAGGGTGTGGAGTCCTGCACAGCTGTTTGTAATCAAGGGACCTATGAAGTAACAGCTACTGCTGTAACTGCGTTTACCAGTGAGGGATCAGAAAATCCAACCCTGTGCTCAGGGCTGGATGGCCAGCAAGTGGTGAGACGAGGCTGTCCCCAGACTACTCTGTGCTCTGAACCAGTGGGTTTCCTCCGATGAAATTTTACAGTTACAGGGAGGGAGAGAGGGGACCCTTAAATCACTGTCACTATGGTGAGAGAGTTACTGCCTTGTAACTTCTGCTTCGGTTACACTTGCTCTCCCCTCTAGGAAAGCCTGATTGCAAAGCCCTCAGCAGACACTGGAATCTAGAGACAATTTAATAATGTCATTCATTTTCAATGTTACACATTTATTATCCAAACAGGCTTCCTATTCTCCACTATAGTGAGATACTTTGTTTTGTTTATTATGCATTTAGCTTAAAAATAAATGTCCAATTTCCTTTCTGTAGCTGTGATAAAACCCTGACCAAAAACAACTTGGAGACTTTATAGTTACTTTTCTGTTGCTGTGGTAAAATACCATGACCAAGGCCACTCATAGAAGGAAGAGTTGATTTAGCTTACTTTTCAAAGAGATTCTTATCCATCATGGTGGGGAGGTGTGGCAGGAGAGGCAGCAGGTGCAGAAAGCTGAGAGCTCACAACTTCAAACAGAGAGAGAGAGAGAGAGAGAGAGAGAGAGAGAGAGAGAGAGAGAGAGAGAAACTGACTGGAAATGGACAAGACTAAAGCCCTCCCCCAGTGACGTGCTTCCCCCACCATGGCCACACAGCATACAGACCACTTTCCTCTTTTTTTATTAATTTTTATTTATTTCTGTATGTGTATGAATGTACTGTCTGCATGCAGGTCTGTGCACCCGTGTCGTGCAATGCCGCGGAGGTCAGAAGAGGGTCTCGGATTCCCCTGGAACTGGAGTTCTCCTGGAATTGGAGTTTCAGACGGTTCTGGGCCACCATGTGGGTGCTGGGGATCGAACCTGGGTCCTCTGTAAGAGCGGTCGGCGCTCTTAACCGCTAGGCCATCTCTCCAGCCCCCACTTTCCTCTTTGACTCAAGGCTCGGATCTGACCATCCTTGTAGCCCCAGGAATGGTGTTGCGCTGTCAACACTGGGTGCTGCTTCCTCAGGGGCCACTGGACTCATCTTCCCACACAGCTAGAAAGGAACAAGCTTACCCCAGCAACAACAGAAGCAAGTGAAACTGTGGAGCAATGCTCACAGCTATGCACAGTCTGCAGGCTTTACATGCAGTTACTCATTTCACAATCGCCCACTGACAGTAATAGATGATGAATGAATGAATGAATGAATGAATGAATGAATGAATGAATGAATAGTGAATGAGCCTTCTGGAGGTCCTCACAACCTCCCAGTGGGCTAAGCAGAGCAAAAAAGGTTATCTCCAGACTGGAAGGATTCAATCCCAGACCAGCCGTGTCCTGAGCCAAGTTCTGTAAACTCTGAGTGTAACTTGGTCTTTCTTCTATAAAATAAGTGTACACCTTAAGCTCTCTTGTTGCTTTTTATATTGGCACAGGTTCTCGCCAACTCACCCATGTAGGAGGTTGCAGGTTAAATCTCCAGCAAAATAAATAAGTAAATAAATGGCTAATCAATATAAATTGCCTGTCACACAGTAAGTGCTGGGAAAATGCCTTTCATCTTAAAATAACTCCATTTTCTAAGTGAACAAAAGAGACACAGAGAAGATATATGGCTCACAGCAAGCACATCCCCGGTGAGTGAAGGACACTGTTTGCCTTAGGTTCTGGTCCGGCGTGGCAGCAGCAGGAGCACGCATGCCCTCACGCTTTGTCGGTCCTCTTGTGGAGGAAGGAGGCTGCAGGAGTGACCTTCCCTCTGTTGGTAGTTGTCAGCTTTTAACGGAAGGATGTTAGGGTTCCCTTGAAGGCTGTGAATTCAGACAAACAAGCAGGGTTACCTACCAGGCTCTGCATCCTAGCTGTGTGGCTGGGTAACCCTGTGCTTCATATTAAACATGTGTCTTGTTATGAGGACTGAAAGATTAACAGAAGAAATGCATATGAAACAGTACCATGTTTGGGATACAAGAACTTTACATATGATATATTTATGTGTATATATTTATATGTTTGTTATTACATAACTTATAGGTGTTATTTATGCATATCTTATAGGTGTTTTTTGTACACTAGGAGAAAAAAGTAGAAATGCTTGGCTATAGGGAACAATCTTCGGAAGAGGGGGCATGGTAGAATGTAAGGGCTGCGATTGGGGTGAATGGTGAGACTACAACAATATAGACTGGACACTTATTTGATCAACATGATTGAACATACAAGCCTCTCCAGCTGGATGGTGGGAGCCTTGTGCTGTGTGGGTTTGGGCATAGCTGCTTGCAAATTGGTTTTACACGAAGGATGCGTGTATTCATTACTTATTACCTATTGTTTAAAAAAATCAAATAAAAAATCTTTTCATAAAAAAAAAAGAAACGCTTGGCTAATTTCTCAGTGAATAAGATGTCGGTGAGGTGAAGTGTTTGTATGAATACAAGTCAAGGGGGGATAGGACTGGAAGCCTTTTTATTTTTCTTAAACAAATGGATGTCTTGTTTAAAGCAGAGGTCAGAGTTCATATACCAGAGACTGGTGGGTCACGTAGAGAGCTGTGGTACTGGCTCATGTACCATAGGGCTGGTAAATATAGGTGAAAACACTCATAATTAGCTACTAGCATTTACAAATTATGACATTAACACAAAGATACCATGATAGATTAATGAGCCCCTTCCTCAAGTGCCCGCATCACAGTTTCTGGAACCCGGGACTCTTAGTTGTTACCTTCTGTGGCAAAGAGACTCTGCAGAAGTGATTGAGCTCTTGAGTCAAGATCCCCCTAGATTGTCTAGTGGACCCAACGAATCCCAGGGTTCTTAGAAGAGGAAAGAGGGGTCAGACAGGAGAAAGATGCTAGGCCACGTGCTTTCAGCATGATGTAAGGGGCCGGGCAGTGAGATGGCTCAATGGGAAAAGGCCACCAAGGCTGAGAACTTGAGTTTGATCCCAGGACCCATGGTAGAAGGAGAACACTAACTCCTCCCAGTCTTCCTCTGGCGTCCTTAAGTGGTTGTGTGCAGGCATACACACTCAAGTAAGCAAATTTAAACAAGGTAAACACAAGTGGAGTAAGGGATTCTGGACTGAGGACCAGAGCTGCTAAAAGCTAAAAATAAGGCGTGGAACAGTCTCCCCTAGAGCCTTCAGCAGAAACAGACCATGTGGGCTTCTGACCACCAGGATCATCCAACAATAACTTTGTGCTCTTCAACCCACTGTCTTTGCTGCAGCAGGAACAGAAATGGACATGCACTGTCTTTTCTTTAGACTCCAGTGTTCTGACCATGGGAAGGCCAGGTCCTCACCCACAGAACGGTCATGGGTGCCTTCAGCCAGAAAGGGCACTGGCTTGCTTGTTTGGGTCCTTCAGTCATGACCTCTTCATTCAGCCATTTCTTGCTTGTCCACTGAGGTTCCTGGGCATGAGCCCACAGGCTGGCAAAGTTCTATATGAAAGCTTGACCCACTCAGAAGTAGAAAGACGCCAAGAGGCAGTGGACCCTTGTAGTTTCACTCTGCAGCATTCCGTCTAGACATGCACGTGGGTGGGGAACGAGTGCTGATGACAGGACTCCCCACAGGCCGTCCTCTCCTGCCTCTGGCTGTGGATGGTATGCACAGCTGGTGAAGTCCGCCCTGGGGGACATAACTTCTCAGCCATTCTCACATCACCTTGAGCCTACATAGAATGACAACCACCACACCCCTCTGCTGTTTCCACACCATCACCCACAGAAATGCCTTCCTTTTACCTCCAGACCCAGTCTCTATGACAGTTTCAGCCTCTCCCCTCAGCCCATGTCCTTTGCTTGAGCAGCGAGACGTAAGGACTGACAGCCACTGCAAGCCGCACAGACTGTCCCCAATTTAAGGCATTTAAAATGCATTTCTGTTCCATAAACTCAATTTCTGTAATTCTGGGCACCTACCTCTTTGAAAGATGGTAACCCTAGGGAGGGAAGAAATTACCCAGGGAGGAGAAGTTCAGGCATGCTAATATTTTAATCGCTCATTCCTTTAACACATTAGTCACATTCATTAAGTATGATTAATTTGCAGGCTTTGTTGAAAATCATATCAGTTCCCTATCAGCCACACATCCCTCTCTTGCTGAGCAAGCTGCCACAGTCAGTCTCACCAAAAACACCCCTACTTTTTACACCTGGGTTGTATCATGTGTCCCCTGAAAAATGTGTTCAGTTAATTGAACTCATTTGTACAGAATTCTTGCTAAGAGCATGGGCTCTTATGTCAGGCCACCCCTATCTGAGCCAAATGCCACCGCTTGCTGCCTCAGTCATTTGGGTATGTCACTGAAGCCCCCCAACCCCCAAGCCTCAGTCTCTCCCTTTGAAAACATGTATTTATTTATTAATTCTTTCATTCAAAAGACCTTCTTGAAGTGGCTTTTTGCTCTGTTTGGTTCCATCACTGGAGAGAAAGCAGTAAGTACAACAGATGGGTCTAGCCTTTGCTGTGCCTTCTAGCTGATGAATGACAAACAGTATGTACAAGTGCGGTACATCCTGGTGAGGAAAGAAATCAGGACGAAGAGGGACAAGATCTCCTCACCTACTGGGAACTTGAGAATCATCTACTATGGCCACTCTCCCACTTATAAGTGGGGAGCCTGAGCCTCAGAAGTTCACTTCATCAAATAATACATGTTGAGCACCTACAAGGAAGCACATCCTGGCTGGGGCCTGGGCACATGGCACCGACCTGGAAGAGCTCCTACGAGGAAGCACATCCTGGTGGGGGCCTGGGCACATGGCACCCACCTGGAAGAGCTCCTACAAGGAAGCACATCCTGGCTGGGCCTGGGCACATGGCACCCACCTGGAAGAGCTCCTACAAGGAAGCACATCCTGGCTGGGGCCTGGGCACATGGCACTGACCTGGAAGAGCTCCTACAAGGAAGCACATCCTGGCTGGGGCCTGGGCACATGGCACTGACCTGGAAGAGCTCCTACAAGGAAGCACATCCTGGCTGGGGCCTGGGCACATGGCACTGACCTGGAAGAGCTCCTACAAGGAAGCACATCCTGGCTGGGGCCTGGGCACATGGCACTGACCTGGAAGAGCTCCTACAAGGAAGCACATCCTGGCTGGGGCCTGGGCACATGGCACTGACCTGGAAGAGCTCCCGGATGACTGTTTGGATGGAGAATTGGACATTTCCAGAACAGGCTAAAGAGGAAGGGTATTCCTCTGTTAAACCTTGAGCAGCCCATGGAGTACAGAGAAGGCACGATGGTGTGACAGCTCCCTCTCTGAATACTTCTCCCACCAACAGGGTTTCAGAGCCCTGGACATTTCTTCAGTCATCTTTTTCTCATGCATGAACTTCTGGGCCCACTCAGCTCAGACTTGACCTTAAACCTCTATGGAAACTTTGCCTGTCAATCTGAAGAAACTGAGATCCCAAGACTCTGATACCTAAATCCCATCTTTATTTTATTTTATGTTTATTTTATTTTTATTATTTATTTATGTGTATGAATGTATTGTCTGCATGTAGGTTTGTGTACCCGTGTCGTGCAATGCTGTGGAGGTCAGAAGAGGGTGTCAGATTCCCCTGGAACTGGAGTTCTCCTGGAATTGGAGTTACAGACGATTCTCAGCAGCCATGTGGGTGCTGGGGATCGAACCCGGGTCCTCTGCAAGAGTAGTTGGTGCTCCTAACCACTAGGCCATCTCTCCAGCCCCTAAATCCCATCTTTATAAGGAGTAATCCAGCCAGTTCCCTTTGCCCACAGTTCCCTGTGACAGAGGCCAGGTGTCTGAGAAATATGGGTATTCATGGGAGATGAAAAACACTGATTCATCTTAAGGACTTACTCACCACTCTCACAAGCCCCATCACCTCAACATGGTTATACTTGGAATTAGTATCAATAAGGTTTCAAGCCATAGTTCCTGTGGCATGGAATGTTGGGAAGAGAGTCCAGGAAGGAGTTTTGACCTACCCAGAGCCCACAAACAAAGTCCTAACCACCATTTTCTCATCATAATTGAGCCCAAGTAACATACATGGAAGTTAAATTTAACCACCAGTCATCCAGCATAGCTTTTGGAATCATACATTCATAGGTTAAATATGAAATTTTATTGGCACTTATTTCAAAATGGATGGATGCAGGGAAGAAGGTTGTTCCTGTGCTTCGTATTTCATCTGTATCTCAATGTGATAATGAAGGTAGTTCCGTGCACACCCAAAGGCCCCTTTCAGCCCCAAATCCTAAGAAAAGTTTTTCTAAGGGCACTAAGAATAAGTTGCAAAATGTGCATGAAAAAGACGAAAGTTAAAACATAATGTTGCAGAACCACTTCAGTCCATCCAGATACTGACTTTGTAAAGTGCAGCCGCCTATTTTTTTCTTCAAAACTTCTTTCACAAAAGGAGGTCAAACTTCCAACATCCTAAAACAAGCCCAGGCTGAATTAAACTTGCCTTCTGAGGCAAGGCGATGGTAATTAAACCAGGTATCCTATAACAAGGTGTGCTGATTAATAAAATATCTGATTACCACATGTGGTAAGTGTACCCACATCAATACAGTTGCCTAAATGCTCTGAATTAGAAATTGCACAATAAAATATAACTGAAAGGTATTAGGAATTGGTCATTTTAATTACAAGGAATGATTAATTGATCATTCAGAGAGTATTGATCTACAACTTAATTAATTCTTTGCAATTAAATTTGTCAAATTCAGGTCTGAATAACTGATAATTTGGCCTGTTGATGCTACAGGTGGGGGGAGGGAGTGAGGAGAGATGAGAGGCTGGAGAAGGGCGTGGCCAACCTTCCCACCCCACCCTAGGGCTTGCCTGGTTCTCCCTCATGCATTTCTGGGCCCAGGTTCCATGCAAACTCCATTTCCACCAGCCACTGTCTCTCATTGTAGAGCCTCTTGTTCTATTGCCTCATGTTCATAAAGTGATTTATTTTTATTTTATAAGGGTGAGTGTTTTGCCTACATGTTTGCTGGTCAATCACATCTGTGCAGTGCCCATGGAGGCCAGAAGAGGGCACAGATCCCTTGGAACTGGACTTATGATGGTTGTTAGCTGCCATGTGGGTGATGGGAATCAAACCCAAGTCCTCATCAGGAGCAGCCAGTGCTCTTAACTACTGAGCCATTTCTCTAGCCCTTTGAAAGAAGATTTTTATGAGTGTGTATTTTATGAGTGTGTGTAGCATGTAGTATGAAAGGAGTGTTTGCTTGGAACGGTCCCTGGCAATACTCAGTGTGTGCTGATCAGAGCTTTTCTACTGTTATTATTCCTCATCTCCTTCCTCTACCTTCCCGGAGGAGGGATAGTTGATGTCCCGTGTAGATTCCAGGATTCCTGCATTCTCCTCTCTTTTCTTCACTAAATCAGACCCTTAGGATGGAGATAGAATCTCAGATCCTTTGGTTTTCACACACAAGCCCTGCTCTGCCCACAACTGTGTAAGAATGGCTGAGGTCATCCTAGTCAGTCCACAGTGGCACACTGTACACACTGACACACTGTACACACTGACACAGTCCAGGATGCGTGTGCTGGTTGAAGGACCGTCATCAAGAAATGCTTATGCTGCTTCCTGGGTTCCTGAGGTAGAGTACTCTAACCCAGCAGACACTCTGATGGGAACAGCGCCTGACACCCAGGGAGAGTGTAGCGTACAGGTTGTGTGTGTGTGACGGGATGGGGCAGGTGGATACCAGACAGACTGCTCTGGAAATGAGCAGAGAGGCAGGGGTGGGACAGTACCACGGGTTCAGTGCAGGAGGCTGGCTGAAAAGCACTGGCAGATGGATCTCAGGGAGACATTTGGTGCTTTATGAGCTCCCGCAGGGAGCGGTGCTCTCTGGAATAACTTTAGAAAGGCAGGCACTCTCTGGACATCTCTTAGCAGACAAGTAGTGAATATTTGCATCAGTCATGTGTCACCGTCCCTCTCAGTTGAAACCCCAGGAGGTGCTCTCTAGCCCATACCATCTCTTCCTGTAGCTTTGTCCCATGAGGAGTTCAAACAGCCTCTTCCCTGTGCCTGTGCTCAATGACAACCCCAATCCAAGAAGACATGGTGTGACTTGCTGGAGACCCAGGGATGCAGAGGCTGAAAAAGCCCTAGGCTCATGCCAAGGTGGCTAAGGCCCGAGGCACTAGATTTGTCCCTAGAGCCCTTCTGGGAGGTGAGCTCCACTCTCCTGCAGTTCCAAGAGTCTTTAAGCCAGCCAGCCCAGTAGTAAGATTGTGTTGGCCACAAATCATCAGACAACTATGTGTGGAAATGAATGTGCAAAGATGTTCATTAGAGTAATGCTTAAATAGTGAAAAAGAATTGTCCACTATGCAGAGAGGGTTAGACTGGCACGTTCGGAAAATGGTTTTGTCATCATTTAAAATCTCAGCATTTAGTGGCGTAGTAAATGATGTTTACTGTGTTAGTGCAAAAAGCAGCTTATAAATTGGGATGTATATTATCACGTCTTCATTCGCTTTCTGTTTCATATGCTCTTTCACATTTTATTTATCAGTGTGTACATATGTGTATTCGTGCATATGTGGAGCCTGCTGCAGGTCTTGACTCCTTCCCTCCACCATGTGGCCCTCAGTGATCAAACTCCAGTCCTTAGGCTTTCCTGCAAGCTGCCTTTGCTGCTGAGTCATCACACCAGCCCGGTTTTTGTTTTTGAGGGTCTTGCTGTGTACTTTAGGCTGACTCTAAACCCAAGATCCTTCTGCTTCTGCCTCCCAAGTGCTAGGATTAGTGGAACGAACTACCATGCCAGCTTGTTAAATGCATTTATGTGGCTGTCTTTGCAACAAAATCATCCAGCATGGTGCACCCCAATTATCCACAAAGATTATCATTGAATGCTGGAATTTATTCTTGGCTTTCTTCTCTATATTTTTCTATAATGTCTGAGTCTTTTCATATGAATTATTTTTGAAACTGACATACAAATAAATCCATAAATCTGTGTCCTTTTGAGAAATGATCAAAAGATCAAAAAGCCAGCGTCATTGATACCCAAGCTGATGACAGAGACAGGACAAGAAGGAACAGGGGTCGTCGGATCAGAACCCAGAGTTCAGAGCGGAGAATAGGTTTGCAGCCCAGCTCACTGCTCTGACTCTGCAGCCCTCGCTCCATGCGGTCCTGTGTTCCTGGACACACCCTGTCCTTCCAGGCAGCCAAACTCAGCTCAGCCTCAGGGCCTTGAAGCAGCTGTTCCTCGCCCCTAGGCATCACACAGCTGAGCGTTCTTTGGAGTTTTCCACCAACCACTCAGACCACTTCTCTCAATCCCTGTGACTCTCAATCACTTTACCCCTTTCTTTCATGTGCTTTGTGCATCACCGTCTGCGTCAATAATCCTCACTTCTTTGTCTATTTGCTTAATAGTTTTTTGGATTTTTTTGGGGTGGGGGCTCACCACTATGAGGCTTCTAATGCAGCCAGATTAGCACGACCATGCACCTACATGGGACTCCTGCACCCCAGGACCTCTGGAACAGACACAACATTTAGCCATGTTTGATCGTAAAGGACGCCAGGTCACAGCTTGGTTTTCTTTTTTTTTATTATTTAATTTTATTTTTTTTAATCTTTTTTAAAATTTTTAATTTTATTTATTTCTGTATGTGTATGAATGTACTGTCTGCATGCAAGTTTGTGCACCTGTGTTGTGCAATGCCACAGAGGTCAGAAGAGGGTCTCGGATTCCCCTGGAACTGGAGTTCTCCTGGAATTGGAGTCTCAGACGGTTCTCGGCCGCCATGTGGGTGCTGGGGATCGAACCCGGGTCTTCTGTAAGAGCGGTCGGCGCTCTTAACTGCTAGGCCATCTCTCCAGCCCCTTTTTTTTAATTTTAAAAGTCAGAATGCACTGACTGCATGTAGGTTGGTGCACCAGTGTCATGCAATGCCTCGGAGGTCAGAAGAGGGCGTCGGATTCTCCTGGAACCGGAGTTAAAGATGGCTGTTAGCCACCATGTGGGTGCTGGGAATCGAACCCGGGTCCTCTGCAAGAGCAGTTGGCACTCTTAGCTTGGTTTTCTATAACTTCTCTTTTTACCACTGTGCCCACAGTGCTTCTCAGTGAATAATTAGTGATTCAAAGGTGAATAAATGATTAAATGACTGCTGAGTCTGCGGGGATCAGAGGGCGAGGGGCAGGGGCTATTTCAGAAAGCAGTTATCCTGGGACATTAAACAGAGAGGAGAAACTTCCATGCCAAATTTGGGGTCAGCCACCAGGCCAACCCAAGATGGATGCTGCAAACAGCCAGGTCGGAGAGCAAGGTCCTTTGCTGTACACCACCTCACCAGGAATAAAAATAGCCAGGGGGCAGTTGTTCTGTGAACTTGTTCTGTTAAGCTGTTTTTAAATGTGGGTGGGTAGGGAAGAATAACCTTGTACAGATTCCCTTATGACACAGTAGAACTTTATTTTTTGATGGCCAAGTTATCCATTGTAAGAGTTTCAAATGGAAACATCCTCATCACAATCATATCTGTGGAAACATGAATAACCGACCATAACCATTGTTATTTTGTCTTCTATGAACACTTGCTCTTCTGAAGGTTCAGCTTGCTCACTGTCTGCCTTTTAACATGAGTTAAGAGGCAATTTGCATGAACACAAATGATGCAGTATCAATTCAATGGCATTATGAATTAATTGGCTACGATCCACCATAACAAATTGGGGAAACACAACCAGGCTTTCCATCTCTTTTATTTATAACTCTCTCTTGCTATGTTACACCTTTTCGGATACTAAGTGCCCCAAACACTTGCTTCTTACAAAGGTTAATTATCTGAGACAGGTTTACTTATCTGAAGACCACATACCCCACTTCTTTAGCATCTTGGATTTATGAATGGACAAACAATGGAGAGTTAATCAGTCAGATTTCCTCTCTTCTACCTCCTGGTAGTTCTCTCCTTGTGTTCTGACTGCATGGAGCATCTCTGATCAGAGGTTTACCTTTGACTCAGGCCCGGGACTGTCCTCCACAGCTTAGAATGCCTAGAGCCCATTTTCCTAAGTGGGTGTAAACTGCAGAGGACCAGATGGGCCAGGCGGGTGGAACCAGCTGAACCCTGTGTTGCTCCAGGTGAGCTCACCCTCAGGGGTTGCCAGCCAAGTCCTGGCCCAGACTCATGGTGTCTTTGACCTCCTAAAGTGTGAAAATAGAATAAGTAGAATTCTTCCCCAATCTCTTAAAATGTATGTGCATGGGCTGGAGAGATGGCCTAGCAGTTAAGAGCGCCGAACGCTGTTACAGAGGACCCGGGTTCTATCCCCAGCACCCACGTGGCGGCTGAGAACCATCTGAAACTCCAATTCCAGAACTCCAGTTCCAGGGGAATCCGAGACCCTCTTCTGACCTCTGTGGCATTGCACGACATGGGTGCACAAACTTACATGCAGACAGTACATTCATACACATACAGAAATAAATAAATAAATTTTTAAATGTGGGTGCACTTCTCTCTCTCTGTCTCTCTCTCTCTCTCTGTCTCTCTCTCTCTCTCTCGTTTATCACTATACTCTCTGCATGCTGACACTAGGTCACAGGCTTTGGTAGGTTATTGGGAGGGAGGAACTTCTAGGAAGATCTACTGTAAGGACACTAGGTCGTTGGTGACATATTTGGACTCTGACTCTTTCCTTTCTGTCTTTGATTCCTGCCCACCATGAAGGGAACATCTTCCTCCACCTCACTCCAGCTACCATGTTCTGAGCTGCTGCAGGCCCAAGATATGATTATATCCCAAACTCTTCATACCCTGAGCAGGAAGGTGGGTTTTGATAGGGGGCATTAGATGAGAGCAGAGAGGAAAGCAGGGGCTGATGAGGCAGGCTGCTATCTTAACCTGAATCCCTCCCAGAGCAGAGCCTGGGTAGATGTCTGTGTATCAGCTTGGGAGTGTGATCCCAGGGAGCTGGACTGGAGGACGAGACAGCAAGACAAGACAGAAATGACATCAACACAGAGGTATGTTATTCTCTTAATTTTTAATATTTTATTTATTATTTTTATTTTATGTGTATGGAGTGTATTGCCTACATGTCTGTAAGAGCTCCTGTGTCGTGCAAAGCTTGTCAGAAGAGAATGTCAGATCCGCTGGAACTGGAGTTATGGACACTTGTTAGCTGCCAAATGGATGCTGGGTATTTTAATAGCTGAGTCATCTCTCTAGCCCTGACACAGGTACGTTATTGATTGGGTGACTGTGTGGAGACAGGGCTCAGTCCTCCAAGGGTTTCTGGGGAGTGTTTTGTATTATGCTCAGAACCCTCAGTGTAGAAGGCAAGCATGGGCTTTACACACACACACACACACACACACACACACACACACACACACACACTGCACAACCCATAGGACTTAACATCTCAGAATTTCTAGGTTTGATACTCCTAACTGCTGAGCACAGTACTAGCTGGCTCACACCACAGGGTTAGAGGCAGCAGGTCCCATCAGCATGGGCAATGCTGAAAAGAAGCTGTGTTCTGCCTCAGTGGCTAGGCTGAGAGGCGGGCCAAGAGGATGTGAGGTTCTATCAGGAAAGGCCCAGTACAGTCCCCATGATGGAAACCCTGCTCACCTTCTGTCCAGCAAATCCAGCTTCTTTTCTCCTGGCCTCAAGCTGCCCCTCTTCCCTCCTGTTGACAGTGGATAGATCCCGATATCTGCCCCAGCCCCTCATCCTCTCTCTTCTGTTGTCAGTTTCTCCCTGTGTTTGGACTCCACTGTCTCTCCCTCAATGGCCTGGTTCCCTGTCCATGTGCAGAACTGAAGCATTCCCTCTGCTCTCCTCCCCACCTCTGAAGACTGTTGATCAATAGTTCCCGAAGGAGAAAGAAATGTTAAAGCCGTCCAGCTTTCTCAGCTCCCTCTCCACAGTGAGCCTGGCTTTTCAGGCCCCCAGGCAGGGGCCTCTGTGAACAGGCCCAGCTTGTCAGAATCAGTAGCTGGGGATTCCGTAACCATGTCAGTGATAATTTGTGTTGGCTTGGCTCTCCTCCTTCATATTTGAATGGCTCTGTATTTAATACCCATGGGAAGTTTGCTATTTTTAGAACTTTAAAAGCTGCAGATGATGCCAGACTTGAATTTGCCCAGGTTCTCCCTGCTGTAGGCTGGGCAGCTCAATCTGCACCTCATCTCATGGGGAGGTGGTGGTGACATAGGGTTCTATGCACGATGGGTACCTGGTCCCCATCACATATTTAGGGAATGAAAGGTCCTTGGAGCTCTGAGATTTTATCCTTTGTGGATTTTGAAATTTAAAAATAAGTATGTGTTTGAGTGTTTTTGTCTGCATGTATGTAAGTGAACTCGTGTCATAGGATGTCCACAGAGACCAGAGAGAGCTCTTGACCTCCTGAAACCGGAATTGCTGATGGTTGTTAGCTATCATGTGGGTGCTGGAAACTGAACCTGGGTCCTCTGTAAGAGCAGCCAGAGCTCTTAACTGTTGAGCCATCTGGCTTTTGAATCTCAGTGCCTGGCCCAAAGCTGGGAGATAAATAAATGAATGACCAGCCAATAAAAGAATGAAATTTCAGGGGTGGATAGTCTGGATTATTATTTGATTGTCCCTCAGTGTCTACTGAAGATTCACTCCAGGATCCACTAAGGGCATGAAAACCCACAGATACCTGGGTCTCTTGTGTAAAATGACATGGTATTTACATATAAACTTCACATTCCCTCCCATGTGCATTAATCATCTCTAGGTGACTTACAATATGTATTATTTCCCAAATACTCTGTAAATAGTTGCTATACTGTATTGTTTAGGGAATAAAGACAATTAAGAACCTGATTTGGGTGCTGCAGAGATGGCTCAGTAGTTAAGAGTGCTTCCTGCTCTTGCAGAGTACCTGAGTTTGATTCCCAGCACTGGAAAAAATGTCCATAACTCCAGTTCCATGTGATATGAAGCCTTCTTCTGCCCTGTAAACCTGCCTGGATCTAGCATCACTTAAGAGATTGATGGGGTACACCTCTGAATGTGTCTATAAGGGAGATTCCAGAGGGGAGAAGCTGAAGAGGAAAGATTCACCCTGAATGTGGGTAGCCCCATCACCTTAAAGAGGAAAAGAAATATACCCATGCATTTAATGTTACTTTTACATGGGTCTGATATTTTTATCAGTTAATGACTGATCTTATAACTTAGGACATAGTACTCACCTTATAGTGGTTTTATGAATGCTTAATAAAATGGAGACCCACCAAAGACCTCAGAGCTATCTTGAGAGACAAAAAGGCACAGTTCTCTGGTAGAACATCTGTTTGCAGTTATCCTGCCTGCAAGGCACCAGCAGTGAATTTTGCTGTAAGGAGTGTGTGAATGCTTCCCCTCAACCACCGGTTTCTGTATTTTCTCCTTTTGGGCTGTGGAATAGATGCTGGTAGTCAGATTTGAATCTACCATGTTGCAGCAGTTAAGATACAGCAGTTGCAGCAGGGAGGCCTGTACAAACTAGGGACTCCTCTAACTCGAGGCCCAGAACTTCAGAGCACTAGCTCAGCTGGGTCAGGTCTTGTGAATAAAGAACTGAGTCCAGAGGCAGGAGGATCTTTGTGAGTTCAAGGCCAGCCTGCTCTACAGAGTGAGTTCCAGGACAGCTGGTGCTACAGGGAGACCCTGTCTTGAAAAGACCAAAAAACAAACAAACAAACAAACAAACAAAAAGGAATTGAGTCCTTCAATTCTCTAAGTGAGTGCTTGGTTTCTAGCCTGCCTGATTTCCATAATAACATCATCCAGGCTCCCAGATGGTATAAAAATGGGGAGGGGGAAGACATCCAAGCACTAAAGTTCCCCTCCCTCTGCTTCATGTCCACAAAGAAGAGGAGCCTTCATGCGCACCAGCCATGAGGATGTTTGGCCCAAGTTCTGGGGCCAGAGACAAAGAACTAAACCCTCTGAAGCCATGAGAAGATAAATCCTTCATCTGTAACAGGAAGTGGTGTAAGTCTTTCAAGGTTGCTGTGAAGGTCAGATGCTTCTCCTGGACTCTGATGCTGGAGCTCAAAGGGCCATCAAGACCAAGGGCCACTAGGCCACCAGGGAGGGGTCTGCACAGATTGTCCTGGGCAAACAGTTTTTCATCATAATCCAGGCTGCAGTCATCTCAGCAGGGACAAACAGGAGGCATCCTCCTTTGGGCTGCATTATCCTAGAGTTTTATGAAGGGGCAGCATGTCATGGAGCTGATGATCTGGGGCCAGATGGAGTCCTGGGACAGGTGTGAGGGGCTGCTTGGCTATCGGGCCTGAAGCTATGTGCTGGATAATGATTCAGGAGGTAGAAGAATCCATCACCATAAAAGGACAGACCTGTACTGCTGTTGGTTTGGGGGTTACATTTCCATAGGGATTTTGCAAGGAATGAAAACACTCATACAGGAGAAGTTACCTGTTTTCACTTTTTCTTTCTTTTTTTAAGGTTTGTTAGTTTGTTTCTTAGACAAGCTGGCTTGGAACTTACTACACAGGCCAGGGTGTGCTTTTGACTATGATTCTCCTGCCCCAGCCTGCATGTTCTGAGATTACAGGTGTGTACCCCCATGCCGAGCTTGCTTGTTATTTTTCTGGTGCTAGAGACTGAACCCAGGGCCTTGTGCTTGCTACAGAAGTGTTCAACCACTTACCTGAATATACAGCCTCCATCTTTCCTTTGTTCAAACTCCATTGGCTCAAGACTTTTGAATTCATGTTCATCCATTCACGGGGTCTGGCGCATGGAATTTACAGATTTAAGAACAGCACACAGAACAAAAAGTCCAGTCTGTCACTGAGACAGTGAAAAACACTGGCTTCTTGTTCTCAAAGCTGTGTGGACAGGAAACTAATCTCAGGAGGTTTAAAAGAAATCCAGGAAAGACTTTGAGCCTAGAAGGAAGAATAAAATAGTCACATGAACCTGTCGCATACAGCAACAACACAAACCACATAAAGTTATTTAAACAGACATTCAACAATAAGAAAAGCATCCAAAAGAAGACAAGGCCTAAACCAACCGTATGGTCAGGGGGTATTTTTGAGTTTGTGACTTCATAGTCAGAGGTTGTTCTTAACTCCCATGGGACTGACTACAGCAAAGTAATGGACAATGGAAGGTTTATCAGACATGAATATTTACAAGGGCAAATGGTGGGTGCAAATCCTGACTGATAGCTAAGTGGAATGTACAAGGGTGACTGGGGATTGGCAGGGGGCAGGGGACAGGGACGGAAAAGGAATCTGCTCACAGACAATAGCCACCGGGGAAAACCTGTGAACTTGATGTTCTTAAATCAAGTACACACCTCAACTGTGGACACTCAGGGAAGAGGAAGAAGGAGGACATGTTAGTGGGTTTGAAGTGGGTCAAGGCCCACAGCTGGCCAGAGCTTTGAAATTTCAGAGAAGATATGTAGGAACAGTGAAAACACAGAGGAGTTTAGCTTTGCCCTATTAAAATCATTGTTGGCCACCATATTATACAGGTGTAAGAGAAAACCCCAGGGTATAAGAATAACGCCAGCATTGGGGAGGGAAGGGAACAGGGCTCATTCTGTAGAGAGGTGCTACACAACTCAGAAAAATTAATACTAGATGTAACATACACAGTCACACACTCAAGGGCATACACGCACACCACTCAGACAAACAGAATTCAGATTCATTAAAACCTACACTGTCCTGTTTTTACAACTCAAGATTATTAGGCATCGAAAGAAAAAAGGGACAAAGGAAACTTCCAAACAAAACTGTGTTCATCCCAGGTGTTTCAACAGACTTTAAAGAGACTGTTCTGTAACCATGTAAGCCATTAAAAGGAAAAGTGCTTGGAATGTGTCATAAATGAATGAAGAAATAACAGATCTTAACAGAGAAATGGCAATGATTTATTGAAAAGAAATCTCAGAGGAAAAACATAGAATAACTAAAAATTCACTAACCGCGCTCACTTGCGTGTTTTAAATGGAAGAAAGTGTCAATATGCTTGGGGATGAAGTGATAGAAATCCCTCAGTCTTGGCATATAGAGGAAGAAAGAGAAGAAAATGAAAGTTGGATGTGAGTGGAATAATGTGCATGTTCCAAATACATGTCATTAGAATCCAGAATGAGGGGAGAGAGAGAGAGAGAGAGAGAGAGAGAGAGAGAGAGAGAGAGAGAGAATGAATATCCAGAAATTAATGGACCAATTTTGGTTGAAATGTTGATTTAAAAACCTACAAATTCAATAGACCTCAAGCACAGTCCTGGGCAGTCACTCAAAGTTCTGAAGGAGAAAAAGAAAACAAAAAACAAGAAGTATGGTAAAGATTACAGTAGTTAGAGGAGGCCCTTCCAGAAGTATGTGTCTGAGGACCCAGAACATACACGTGAACAACAGACAAAATTAAAAAGAGAAATACAGAAAATACCATCATGATAGATAGTGAACACCCATCTTGGGAATAGTTGGGAACAGTAGCGAAGAAGCCACTAAAATGAGGAATATCAGAACTACCAAACCTATTTGACATTTATAGAATTCTGCTGCTCCATAAAAAAAAAAAATTTAAAAAAAAAAAAAGGGGCTGGAGAGATGGCCTAGCGGTTAAGAGCACCGACGCTCTTGCAGAGGACCCGGGTTCGATCCCCAGCACCCACATGGTGGCTGAGAACCGTCTGTGGCTCCAATTCCAGGAGAACTCCAGTTCCAGGGGAATCTGAGACCCTCTTCTGACCTCCGCGGCATTGCACGACACGGGTGCACAGACCTGCATGCAAACAATACATTCATACACATACAAAAATAAATAATAAAAAAAAAAATTTAAAAAAAAAAAAAGAATTCTGCTGCTCCACACTGCAGAATGCACAATCTTTCCCATCACAAATGGAAGCTAACTAACTAGATCATGTGCTGTGACAGAGACAGATTCAAACAGATTTCAGACGGAAACCTTCCAGAGTCTGTTCTGAGACTACAAGAAACATGAGTCAGAAATCTTCCCAGCAGGCAGCCCTGGACAGAAAGTTCCATCCAAAGCTTGCCCAGAAGCCCTGAGCTAGGCAGTTAAAAAAGGCATTTTTCTTCTGCCAGGTGTGGTGGTGCATGCCTTTAATCCCAACACTCAGGAGGCAAAGGCAGGTAAATCTCTGTGAGTTCAAGGCCAGCCTGGTCTACATCGTGAGTTCCAGGCCAGCTGGGACTAAACGGGAGACCCTGCCTTGAAAAGACAAAAAACAAAAAAAAAAAAAAAAAAAAAAAAAACCAAAGGAAAAGAAAACCCACACATTTTCTTCTAAAAGTAACTGTACTCTGATAAGTACATAGCCTCCCACCCCTACTTCAAATTTCCCACGGAAAATGGTTTTGCAACACCAATAAGATACATCAGGTCCTACAGCAGGAAAGGCTAGCTAAGTGGTCTCTCTGTTGTCTCTTCCTGGGGCCTGGTGGCAGGAGAGCCACATTCATCCACAAGTCCAGCAGAAACACAGGTCTTTTAAGAGGCTTTTTCAAGATGCTGACTCTGATTGGAGAGTCTGGATCAAGTGACATGGGCCAGGAAACTCCACCCTCTACAGAGTTGACTGGTGAATCAGCTGAGTATTTTCCTAAGGAGCCTGGAGGTGGGCAGTAACTCCGAGCTTCCTTTCCTATGCTGGGGTGAAGATGCTGGGACAGTGCCAGGCTTCCCACAGCCTAGCTAGCCCCTCTCGATCTTCCAAATAGTGGGCATCTCAGTGTGGGAGATTGTTAGTAAGCACATCTATACACAGACCTTTGAGCATACACATGCTTTGTTCTCCAATGTACTTTCACAACCAGTACCCATAGCTTTTGAACAGTTTTCTCTTGTGCTGTTTGAAGGTTAGGGGAATTTTTGTTTTTGTTATTGCTGCTTTGTTTTTTGCTTTGATTTTGGGTTTTCTTTGGTTTGGATTTTTGCCACAGAATCTTGTTATGGCATCTCAGGTGTGAAAATCAGAATCCTCCTGCCTCAGCCTCCCAAGTTCCAGGATTAGCTGTTTGCACCACCTCTATGCTGGCTTTCCCTTTTAAAAGCACAATTATTTAAGGCACAAATATGATTTGGAAGTTGGACTTCCTGCTTCAGGGAAATGTAAATTGGTATGAAAGACCCCTTTTTACGGCTGGGAACGTATGTCTATGGGTATTGCTGCCAGTGGGGAACGTTTTACACAATCTTTTTGAACTTTTGAATAGGGATGAGCTTTCATGTAATGACTTCATAAAATGGGAGTGAAACCTTGCTAAAATGGTGACCATTTGAGGCCGTGTGTAATGTTACAGAGAAAACACATCTCTCACCTCAAAGGTAATGAGAGATGACCTAGTCTGCACCCAAATACGAGTGCCTATGATACAGGAACACAGATTTAGGTTACCTCAAATTCCATGTTCCAAAGTCATAATAATTTGGTCATGTTTTATAGTAATAGAGCAAAGAAGTATGGTAAAGATTACAATAGTTAGAGGAGGCCCATTATTCCACTCACATCCAACTTTCATTTTCTTCTCTTTCTTCCTCTATATGCCAAGACTGAGGGATTTCTATCACTTTTCCTTTTACTCTGCGTGTATGGGTGTTGTGCCTGCACGTGTGAAAATACACCCAGGTCGTGCCATTCCCCTTGGAAGGCAGAAGGTGGTCTTAGATCCCCTGGAACTGGAGTTATAGACAGTAGTCAGCCACCATATATATGGATGTTGAGAATCAAACACAGGTCTTCTGCAAGAGTAACCAGTTCTCTTAACTTGTGAGCCATCTCTCCAGCCCCAATAAATGAAGGCACTTTTAAAACATTTTGGTGGAAGGTGGGTTAAAATAAGAGGCTTTCCTACCAGCTTGAACACTGATGGCATTCTTAGACTTTGGGTTGGTTGGAAGCTAGATGTCTGTTCTTACATTCCAAATAATTTCCCTAATGGTCATGAAGCTGTTAGGTCAGGTACAGAGGTGGTCAGTAAATGGCTATTAAGGGAGCTAAAGATGGCCCAAGATAACTATTTGGCTTCTGGACTCGCAACTTTCCAAACTCAGTGCAATCACTGACGCTCTATTCAGTTAATCAGTGGAAGGTGCAGCTTCTTTCTGAGAACTTTTATTTATGATGAAAACAGGTTTCTAGTCTGTGGGAATTCACAACTGGAAAACCACATTGTGTGTGGTTTGATTACGGGAAGGACAGGGAGGTGGCTTTGCTCACACTTCTTATTTGAGATGGTGATTTCCCACCCTTCAGAAACATTCTTGGGCTGGTGCTTTCCCACCCCTCCCAGTCACAGTCTTGAGACATGTGTTCACAACCTTCTGAGTCTCAGCCTTGCCTCCCCAGAAGGAAAAGCCTCTACCTGGTACATCTTCAGGTTTCAACTGCTAAACAAATAGAAATAACAAGTCTAGCAGGGGTCCAAACTGAGGGACAGAGGCAATTAAAAGTAAATCAGGCATCTTGGAAAAAGTCATTTACAGAAACAATTGTGACCACAGCATGAAATATGGAGGAAATACATTAAAGCAAAAAATTAATTTAATAAACATCCACCCTCGTTCTTTTTAAAGGAGAGAATAACACGACTACTTCATTAGGCAGAGTCTCAGCACAGAAGTCATGAACATTTTCCAAAGAAGACTTTGTAAATTAGAGAGAGAGAGAGAGAGAGAGAGAGAGAGAGAGAGAGAGAGGAGCAGGGTAAAGCTGCACAGACTCATGTGCCCAACCAACCCTCGCTTCATGGAGCAAACCGAATTCCCATGAGGCAACTCTCCCAGGGACATACACGTGTAGGGGGAGAGCCGGAGAATCCTGTGCCCTCACCAGCACCTTCCCTTCTGTCCATTTGATATACTGAGAAACAGCTTTTATAACTAACATAGCTCTTGCTAATTATAGACATTTTGGATATATGCATAAAAGTAGAAAGAATTATATATCGTTACCATTCAGATACAAACAATATTAACGTTTTTACTGGCTTTCCTATTGTAAGACTTATCAAATATTTTATATACTTAAGGAGGGTTTTTAAAGAGCTCTAATCCCTTTGATTGGCTTTAAAACTTAAATTTATTCCCTAGCTCATTCCCCTATTGTTACATATACCTCAGAAACAATTGTTATGTTTGATTTCTCCACTGTTAAACAGTTCAGAGCCCATGCCAAGGGAATAGTCCCACCCACAGTCGGCTCAGTCTTCCTGACTCTAGTCCGTGAACTTAATATAACCACCCACATACTTGTCCACAAGCCAACCAAGTACATCATCCCTCAGTGAGACTTTATTCCATCAAGTAGATACGCTCTAACTTATTGTATTATTTTGCCAACATTACACATATTGTTTCCTCCTAATTTTTAATATATATTTTAAGAATGCTCCAAGGAAATATGTCTTGCACAAACCTCTATCTGTATATGTAATTAATCTTAGACTAGATTTCCAGTTGTAGAATCTTAGAGTCACAGGACAGGAATTAGGTAGATGAATGTAACAGCTGAAAATACATGAGATTCCTTTACATTTTAATTTCAAATTATTTGTTATCTGAAATTCAGATTTCATTGGGAGGTATGTATTTTTATCTGGCAGCACTCCTGGGAATATCTTAAAGGTTTCTGTGCATATTTCCAGTCCCTCCGGCTAGAAATGATGGGGAATGGGGAGCCATTACTCAGCTTTTTTGTTTGACATGCCCTGCTTTCAATGTTTTGTAGGTTTTTATGTAAAACACCATGTTGACTTCTTGGGGGTTGGGGGTTGAGATTATTCTTGTTTGTTTGTTTGTTCATTTGTTTGTTTTTTGGTCTTTTTGAAACAGGGTCTCCCTGTAGCCCCATCTGTCCTGGAACTCACTCTGTAGACCAGGCTGGCCTTGAACTCACAAAGATCCGCCTGCCTCTGCCTCCCAAGTGCTAGGATTAAAGGCGTGCGCCACCACACCTGGCTGAGGGGTTGAGATTATTCTTAGCCTTACAAATGAGAATGCTAGGCTGGAGAGATGGCTCAGCAGTTAAGAGCACTGGCTGCTATGGCAGAGGACCCAAGTTCAATTCCCAGCACCCACATGGCAGCTAACAACTGTAACTCCAGTTCCAGGGGATCCGACTCTCTCTTCTGATCCCCTGGGCTTTGTATGACACAGGTGCACTGACATATGTGGAGGCAATACATTCACACACATAAAGTAATAAGTAAAATACTAAAGATAAAACAATGCCGGGCATGGTGGCACATGCCTTTAATCCTAGAATTTGGGAGGCAGAGGCAGGTTAATCTCTGTGAGTTCAAGGCCAGCCTGGTCTACAGAGTGAGCTCCAGGCCAGCTGGGATTTAAAGGGAGACCCTGTCTCAAAAATACCAAAAAATAAAAAAATGAAAATAAACAAATGAGAATGCTGGGATTAGTGAGATTCAGTGAAATGGTTGAGACTTACATAATGAGCGCATGGAAGAATGAGAGTTTAACTTGATCTCGCTTTATTTCTGTAACTGTTAAAATACCTTAAGAAAAAGTAACAGGGGAGAGTTTCTTCAGCTTATAATTCTACATTTTAAACCATCACTGAGGGGAAACCAAGGCAGTAACTCATATTACATCCATAGTCATTTTCAGAAAGAGGCCCATGCATGTGTGTCGCCTCCTTCCCGAGGCCCAGCTCCATTTCTCCACTTCCTTACAGGTTAGGACGCCCTACCCAGGGAATGGTGACACCCAAGGTGAGCAGAGTCTTCCAGAATCAATGAACTTAATTAAGACAACAGGCCAACCCAATGTAGACCTTCCCTCATTGAGGCTCTCTTCCCAGGTGACCCCAGGTTGTGATAAGTTAACAATTAAAGCTAACCACTGTACTCACCGGGTCCCACCACCATGGCAAGTCCCAAGAGGCCAGATGGCAGGTTTATCTCCGTACTTGTTATTTTCTCTTGCTGTGACAAACAGCTTAGGGAGTAAAGGGTTTGTTTTGTCATACGTCTCTGAGGCCATAGTTCATCGCTAAAGGAAGTCAGGGCAGAAGCTCGGGGCAGGAACCTGGACACAGAAGCCTAAGCAGAAATCACGGAGGAACACTGCTCACTGGCTTGCTCCTCTAGCCCATGCTCAGCCTGCTTTCTTAAACAATATGGAACAACCTGCCCAGGGGTGGCACCACCCACAGTGAGCTGGACCCTTCCACCTCACTCAACAATCAAGAAAATGCCCCCCAGACATGGCCAAAGGCCAGTCCAATGGAGGAAGTTCCCCAATTGAGGCTCCCTCAACCCAGGTCTGTCAAGTTGGCAGCTAAAGATTCCAGCACAGGGAGCAAGTCTGTCCAGTTAGAATTGGAGGTGGAACAGGTTGGATGCCACATGGAGACTATGCTGGCTAGCTTCAGTTTTCAACTTGACTTCCTTCCTGTGAGCAAGCCAGTAAGCAGCATTCCTCCATGGCCTGTGCTTCAGCTCCTGCCTCCAGGTTCTTGCCCTGAGTTCCTACCTTGAGCTCCCTCAGTGATGAACTGTGACCTGGAAGACATAGAGGAATAAACCCTTTCCTCCCCAAGTTGGTATTGGTCAGAATGTTCTGTCACAGCAATTGAAAGCAAGCTAGAACACTGCTCTTCACACATCTCAAACCTTCTCCCCATGTAGGAAGCCTCTCTTACTATGACCAAGTACAATACAGTCCTGGTAAGGGAAGGGGAGCACAGTGGCTGCCTGTGGTCACTGTGGGGAACTGACCCCTTGGCTCAGGGTTCAGTTGGTCACTTTTATAACTTAACCTGAGAGGTACTTCCAACTCAGGTCCTTGGCTTGGACAGCAGAACACCTCCATCTGGCTGTGCTTTCCCAGCTGCCCAAAGACTGCTGGTCTCTGGACAGGAATTTCAGGCTGATGGCTGATGGCCTATCTTCAGCTTACAGCCACTCACAATTCACTCCATAGGTTGGTGACCCAATTGGTCTCCATCAAACCCCACACTGCCTTCCCAGGTTGGTGGTCTGATAGACCCTCCCATCCAACCCATTAGCCACCGACACTCAAAATCCAGGCCTGCTTTGGCCTGTATACGTGCAAAATAATGGACCTGGGAATTCTGTGTAATGACGGTAATAGAGAATTCAATTTATTGCCTGCTGCAAGTCACTTTTATAAGCAAAATGACATCACCTCCCAGAGTCAATCACAGACCCCCCAGTTTCATGACACTGTATACTACTGCTCTGCCTATTCTCACGTGCCTGGGCCACGTTGCTCCCTCTTGGGGAGGAATCCCATGACTCCCACACTGTGCCCTGAGGGATGCTAGCTGAGAACTAGCCACTGACTCAAACTGGATCTTCCCACATCCCCACACTGATAAGCACTGAGGGGCACTGCCCATTTTGTGAGATGCTGGGCAGAACATTACCTTACCTGCAGTGGACATGGTCTGGGCCCCTCTTGCTCTCTCAGCCTCGTCTTCATCCTCTCCCTCTTCTGCCATCCCACTTTGTTTCCTCCTGCATGTCCCCACACCTGTTACTGGAATGGGGAATGTGTTAGTCTCAAATATGACAGGCATGCATTTGAGAGAATTCACTGGAATGGAGGGAGATTTAATTTCGACTGATGATTTCAGAGGTCTCACCCCAAGGTCAACTGATCCACTGCCCTGCACCCAGCATGAAGCAGAAAATGGCAGCAAGAATGTGCAGCAAAGGCCGTTCACCTGAAGTGGCCAAGAAACAGACACAGAGGGCCAGGGACAAGAGACGGTCCCAGAGGACATGCTCCATGTACCCAATTCCTCCATCAGGCCACACGTCTAGAAGTTCCTACCACCTCTCAATATTGCCACCAAACAGACACAGAGGGGCAGGGACAAGAGATGGCCCCAGAGGACATGCTCCATGTACCCAATTCCTCCATCAGGCCACACGTCTAGAAGTTCCCACCACCTCTCAATATTGCCACCAAATTATGGATCCATCCATGGGGAAGGTCAGAGTTCTCGTGATCCCATGATCCAGCCACTTCCCCAAGGACATTCCACTGCTTCCCAATACCACACTGGAGGCCAAGCCATCAAGTCACCAGGTTTAGGGAAGGCATTTCATATAGAAACCTCAGCATTTGCATTTCCTTCATGTCTTCAGTCTTCACCTGCTCCGCAAGCACCCCTCTCCCACCCCCGGTGTGCCTAGATCTATTTTGAAATATCCACCAGTGGGCCTGGAGAGATGGTTCAGTGGTTAAGAGCACTAGTTGCTCTTGTAGAGAGGACTATGGTTCAATTCCCAGCACTCTCATGGCAGATAACAACTATGTATAACCCCAGTTCCAGGGGACCTGACACTCTCTTCTGGCTTCCTTGGGCATCGCATGCACACTGTATACTTGCATCCATGCAGACAAGACAGTAATACACATAAACCAATCAATCAAAATATTAAATAGCCACCAGTGAGGGGTTGTCACCTTCCTTTCCTTCCCCCCACCTCACCTTTTCTCTTCACAGCATGCTGACTGATCACCCAGCATAGGGTAGAAATGGATCCCAAGTCACAATCTCTGCAAGATACCAAGTCATGGGGGACAGCCAGCGGGCAAGAAGGGCATGCAACCAACAGCCCCAGATACACAGTAATCAACAGGCCAGGCTGATGAGGCCCAGGCAAAATGTTGTGAGGACAAAGAGCATGGCAGAGGTCACTGAGTGAGAGACTTGGCCTGTGCCAATGGGCCAGCGCTGGGATAGGGGATAGCTTCTGCAGCTAGAACTCATTGAGGATGGAGATCCAGAGTCTGCTAGAGAGTGAGGCTTGGGTCCAAAGCTTGTTAAACTCACAGCTTTCCCCCTCTGCTTCTAAGGAACTATGGCTGAGGCCAAAAGGGTCATGTGAGTAAGGCTGGGGCTGAACTCTGGGCCTTGGGGACATCCCAGCCATTGCTGTAACTGTCCACAACTGCAAAGCATGATTTTCCCTGGCCCTTTCTGAAAGGATTCACAAAATGCAACTTTAAGGTTTTAAACCTGCTCATAAAAATGGATCAATCAGGGCTGGAGAGATGGCCTAGCGGTTAAGAGCTCCGACTGCTCTTGCAGAGGACCCGGGTTTGATCCCCAGCACCCACATGGTGGCTGAGAACTGTCTGTAACTCCAGTTCCAGGAGAACTCCAGTTCCAGGGGAATCTGACACCCTCTTCTGACCTCCGCGGCATTGCACGACACGGGTGCATAAACCTACATGCAGACAGTACATTCATACACATAAAAATATATAAATAAAAGAAAAAAAATTGATCAATCAGCTCAAGGCTAAAATAACTAGTTCCTTTTGCTAAGAAAAAAAATAGTGCTTCTTAATTATTGTACTGATTGTATGAGAGGTTTTTAAATACAGCAAAGAGGCCAACAAAGGCTGTGTCCTTCTACCTGCCTATAGGGGAAGAATCTAATTAAAGCAAAGAAAATATATTAATATTTAACGGTGTGATTTCTCCCCACATCCCTTCTACTTCTCAACCAACTCTCAACCAAGTGACAGCTCCAAAATTCCACCCTGCCCCCCTGCCAACAGAAGACAATCCCAGGAGACCCATGTTAGGCAGAGTGGTGTTAACAAACAGCTCTGAGCAACTCCCCAGGTCCCCATGCCCCATCAGTTTTCAGGGGGGCCCTGCCTGCCTCTGCCTAGTGCCACCAATCCTCAAGCCTAGCATACCTGTCTGGAGTCAGCCCTGCCTCCGAAGGACTTTTTTAAGAGTAAACCTGAGAACACAGGATCCCAATCAGCAGCAGAATATAGTGGATGAATTCGAGGGAAGACCTTGCAGAGCACCCAGACTATCTCAAGCGCTCGGCACTCTGATTAATAGTATTATCCTTGTAGCGGCCTCGGACACTCAGGGAAGGATGCAGAGGGTGATTTTTCAGAAGCAACACACCACTCGGTGGTGAATTTCCTGCTTGGAACTCCTCCCGGACCTTTTGCATTGACTTATACCCTGCTCTAGACATAGAAGGCAAGTTCTATCAGTCAGGTTATATTTTTATTCCAAGATTCAAGAACATCTGGATAAATGGAGCATGAATGAGACTTCAGTCACTGACATTGTAAGTATGGGAGGGCTTTGGGCTCAACTGGATCCAGGATCAATGTAATCTAGAGTCCTCTCTTTCATAGAGCCTTGATTCTCAAAGAAGCTGAGGTTATGAGGTGATTCCTGAAGCTCTGCCCACTCAACTGAATTTATTCAGAGTGAACCCCCTGCCTCTGCCCAAAACTCCCTGTCAACAGCTCAGCACAGTTCATGGGCACAGACAGAGTGGGCTGCCTGCTCATTGCTCAGTGTCCTCGGAAGGGTTCCTGCCTCAGAGCTCCAGGGCAACCCTGTGCCTCTGCAGTGGGCAGTGGATTGGCCTGAAGGAAGATGGGGTAGGTAGTTCAGCACTATGCTTAGCCTAAACAAAGATCAGACTGTCTGTCCTGATAGTCAGGAGATGTAACTTCCGCTGTATCACACAGAGGGGGCCCCAACCAGCCCTCTGCGTAGAGAGCGTTTGAATACGAACTCAATACTGAAGATCAACCAATCTCCCAACTGACACCCAGGCCTCTGAACCAAGGGACCTGCCAACCTTTGCCCTAGCCTGTCATCTCACAATCAGTCGCTGTACCTGCCAGCTCCCTTCTTTGAGCAGTCCAGGACGTTGGGCCAGCTAAGGCTGTAACCTTGGTGAGCATCTTCTGGGGGCTGACATGAACCCCTCTATTTAAAGCAGCAGACACACCGCTAACTCCTCCTCGTACCTGGGGTAAGACCAAGTGAGACCAAGACGGATGCTTCCTGTATCTCTGACATGAGTGACAGCAGGCCTGGGGTAGGGGGACGATGGGACACATCATCTGCCACCATCCAGAGACAGGGGCCACACAGGGCCCATTGTTGAGTAAGTGGCCTGCATGGTAGTCGATGAGGAGTGGGCGCTCTTTCAAGCTTTGACCATGGGCCTGAATCCAGGACCCAGGACACTCAGGGCTCTGAGAGTTCAGAGTGGTAAAAGTTCTCCCCAGTTCCTCATATCAAAGAAGGGGGGTGGGAAGATTTGAAGAGCCAGAGGTGGTAGATGACCACAGGAAAACAGTCTTCCAGACAGCTGGGAATTGTTCACATGAACTCACGGCAGTATGACAGCATGCATGAGTCCCGTGTAATCTCAATCTAGACAAAATCCCAGTGTAGAAGAGGGGAAGTGGATAGGAAACCCCAAACTTAGCTGAGAAAGTATTGGCAGCTGATAGCTGCTGGGGTGGTAAGGAAGTCACCAGATAGGTTAGGCAGGCTCCAGGGGATGGACTCATACTGAAGGGCATTGATAGGCTATATATATATACACAAAGCAATAGCTAGTAAGAAGATGCAAATAGGGGAGGGGTCTAAATATGATCTTAATATATTGCATGAACTTCTCAAAAATCTTGTTAAATGGTCTTCTCCAGTTCCCTGTTTAGACAAGGCACTCCCGGGGAGGAGTGGAGACTTGCACCAAGCACAGCGTGCTTCTTCCCTCTCCACATACTCCGAATCTCTCCTTTCTGTCCTCCTCCTTTGCCCTCAGCCATGACTCAGGCCAGCCATCCACTCATTGTTTGGTTCTGAGGCAGTGTCTTGGTGTATCATCCAGGCTGGTCTCGAACTCACGGTCCTCCTTCTGCCCCCTGCCCGTGGTGGGATTCCAGGTGCGTGTCACTGTATGGAGCCCACCTTCTCCCTGGAGAGACCCTCTTCTCTCTCGACTGCACTTCCAGCTCTTGCCCTGCTGTACCTTGCCACCAGCTTCTTATTTTGTAGGGAAAATTTCCAAACTCTTTTGCAACCCAAAATACATTTTTGGGATGCTCTCTCTCTTTGTGAGAAGTCATCTCAGCTTGTCTGCTGTCCTGCAGCAGGCATGGATTGGCACCCATCCAACCACAGTGTGACCAGGCTCCACTCTGCCCCCAACCCCAATAACGATGGAGCTTGCCATGGGTAGTGTTGTGTAGAAATGTCCTTCAAGGAAAATAGCGGGGTGTCGGAAAGGGAGGTGAAACAGTCCCTCATGCAGGGAAGCAGCTTAGGTTCTGGGAGGAAACAATTCCACAGCTTCAGGAAGTCCCTGAAATGGACCAGATTCACCAGACTCCTCCCTCCAGAAGCAAATATAAGGTACAAGAACTGCAGAGAGACACTCTCAGACCAGCTGAACTTCCCGGAAGAGGCTCAGAGCCACTGAGCTCCCTGGAAAGGACAGTTTCCATCCTCCTAGATAGAGCATCACACAGCAAGTCAAATGAATGAATAATACCAAGACCAGCCATCAGAAACGTCTGTTTACTAGCAGTTAAGGGCAGCTCTTGTGGAGACCTTATCCATTCCATTTGAACACTGAACTGGGTACAGGACTGCAGAGGAAAAGGGGAAAAGTTGGTTTTATTTTACAGTTGATTTAATTCACTCCTCCTGCCGGCACTGGTTTAATTCATCTCCGCGGCTGAGGCAGAAGGACTGAATTGAAATATTAACCTCAGTGGCAGCGCTGGAGCAGATAACGGAGGTCTGCCCGGGAGTGCCGAGCAGGAGATGAAAGTCAGAGAAAGCTTCCGTGGGAGAATTGGGGGGGGGGGGGGTTAATAGAAGCTTTTTCTCTAATGGTTCATTTTCTTTCTCTTTAGTCCAGAGTGATAAAAGCAAATAAATTTGTGTTTAGAATCACACACACAGTACAAGGCTGTTATATAATGATATTATCCCGGTGAAACTTTGTCAGAAGTTCTAATGTCGAAGGCACGCAAAGTAGATTAAAATATCACAGTCGAGCAGCGGAGCCTGTCAGAATGACAGAATATTATTAAACCTGTGTATTTATCCCTTAATTTTCATCTCCACACGAGATCTCAGTGTGGTGCTGTTTCCACACAAAGCCATCAGCCAGCCCTGTGGCCAGCCCAGTGGTTCGAGGAGGAGGGCTCAGCAGAGAAGTGTGTTCACAGCGGCATGCATGAGCAGTCTAGCAGAACATCCAAAAAGCAGAAGGCCTGCCCACTGCCTGGGGGGGGGGGTCAGGACAGCAGCAGCAGCAGCAGCAGCAGAAATGACCCAAGGGGGAGGGCTGGGGTGCAGGACTCGGATGAGTTACAAGTGGCCTGGCTGCTCTGTCACCAAATGGGACCCCCCCTCCCCCGCTCTCTATTATTTTCTAGGGAAATAAATCATGACACTGTCGAGGTAAGACACATGGGTATAGAATACTCCAGAAGACCTAGAGTTCGGAGTAGCAGGTAGCGCAGAACCCCAGGTGTTTGGGGGATTTGCAGTTGTGCACAGACACTGCAGAAAGCTGCACAGGTGTGTCCGGTGCGGGGTGGGGGAGGGAAGGGCTCGGCAAGGGACCTAAGTTTTGTACTATTTGAATTTATCGTGTGTGTGGACTTAAAAGGTGTGAAAACGAAATGGAAAATAACAGGTAGAAGTGGAGGCCTGAGTGCAGAATATCCTTCCCAGACTCTCTCTGCAGCCCTCACCCCTTGACCAGGGACCTCTTCAGAGATCTTTTCCGCCCACTGGGTGTCTGCACCCAGCTCTTCCAGGGCAAACCCTGCCCCCGGGACTCCACCCCAGACTCCACCCCCACCTCTTCCAGTCAGCCTCCCAGTCCAGTGCAAACCCTGCCCTCTCCAGCCGGGACACCACCCCAGACTCCACCCCCACCTCTTCCAGTCAGCCTCCCAGCTCTTCCAGCGCAAGCCCTGCCCTCTCCATCCCGGACTCCACCCCAGACTCCACCCCCACCTCTTCCAGTCAGCCTCCCAGCTCTTCCAGAGCAAACTTTGGGGTCTCCACCTCCACCTCTTCCAGTCAGCCTTCCTTGACTGCTCTAAGCTTTCTGTCTCCCTTCTCCAGCCAAGAGGGTTTTTGTTTCCACACCCCAGACCTTAGGAAGCCAGCCATGCTCTGGCTACCTCTTCAGAGGGCCCCAGGCTCCATTCTCCCCTCCTTAGAGCAAGGGACCATGCAGGAGAAAAGCCTGTTAAGGCTAAAAGGAGCACTTGGGCCTGCAGGCTCCTGTGCACTGGGCTTAGTGGGATTTCCAGAGAAGTTAGGCAATGACTGGGGGCATGCCGCAGGCCGAGGGGGTGCTGGGGGCATGCTGAGGGATGGGGGAGGCTGGGGACATTCTGAGGGGTGGGGGAGGCTGGGGACATGTAGACAGGGGGGGAGAGAGAGGCTGGGGACTGCTGAGGGCTGGGGAGGCTGGGGACATGCTGAGGGCTGTGGGAGGCTGGGGACATGCTGATGGCTGGGGGAGGCTGGGGACATGCTGATGGCTGGGGAGGCTGGGGACATGCTGAGGGCTGGGGAGGCTGGGGACATGCTGAGGGCGGGGGAGTGGGGCAGCTGAGGGCTGGGGGAGGGGCTGGGACATGCTGAGGGACTGGGGGAGCTGGGGACATGCTGAGCTGGGGGAGGCTGGGGACATGCTGAGGGCTGGGGGAGGCTGAGGACATGCTGAGGGCTGGGGGAGGCTGGGGACATGCTGAGGGCTGGGGAAGGCTGGGGACATGCTGAGGGCTGGGGAGGGCTGGGAAAGGGAGGGCTGGTAAGGGGAGGGCTGGGGAAGGCTGGGGACATGCTGATGGGGGAGGCTGGGGACATGCTGAGGGCTGGGGAGGCTAGGGGCATGCTGAGTGCTGAGGACTGGGGAGGCTAGGGGCATGCTGAGGGCTGGGGAAGGCTGGGGACATGCTGAGGGCTGGGGGAAGCTAGGGACATGCTGAGGGCTGGGGGAGGCTGGGGACATGCTGAGGGCTGGGGGAGGCTGGGGACATGCTGAGGGCTGGGGGAGGCTGGGGACATGCTGAAGGCTGAAGTAGAGTCCCCTTGGGAAGACCCTGGGTAAGAGGCATGGGCCTTATACAATGGAGATCTACTTGAAGAAAACTACAATTTTCAGAAACAGCGTTTTGCAAGAAAAGGAATCATTAGAAGGAACATAAATCATAATAAATTCCAGCTGCATAGAAATCTAGGTTCCTTTCAGGGTTTTTCAGGCCTGGCTCCAACTGTGGTCACACAGACACAATTCCTCCAGCACCCTGCCCCTCCCCACCTAGAGCAGGGCTGAAGCCCAGCATTCCCAGAGGCCCTGACACCACCTGCTTCCTTCCTTTGGAGTGGCTCATGCCTTGCATGAGGGCACACATGCCTGGCTACCTAGTGAAGAATTAAAATGACAAAACCACAAAAGCCACCAAGCATAGTTGCTGTGACCCAGTCTAGTGCCCTGCTCACCCTGTGAAAGGCAGGCAGCTCAGGGCCATTCTAGTTAGGATCCCCAGTGCCAGGATTGATGCTCAGAAGTAGGCACATCTGAATCCATGCAGAGCACAGCAGGCACGTGACCACAGCACTCAGGTGTGAGGGAGACTTAGAGGAGAGGATCACAAGACTCGGGGAAGCCTAAGCTCCCTAATACCACCCCACCCTGCATCGAACCCCAAGTGCTCAGTGGAGCTCAGTATGCACGAGAGAGAGAGAGAGAGAGAGAGAGAGAGAGAAGTTGGAGAAGTAAAGGGACTAGAGAGATGGCCCCATTTTTAGGAGTACTTGCTGCATTTCTAGAAGACCCAGTTTCAGTTCCCAGGACCCATGTTAGGTGGCTTATAACTGGCCTGTAACTCCAGTTCCGAGGAATTCCGTGACTTCTTCTGGCCTCTGGGGCACTGCACACATGTGGTGTATAGTGTGGTGTACATACACCTACAAGTAAATGAAAATTTTAAATAAAGGTCAGTTCCACACATCTATACACTGAAATGAAGGGGACATACTCCAGGCCAGTTTATATATATATATATATATATATATATATATATATATATATATATGTGTGTGTGTGTGTGTGTGTGTATGTATGTGATATTTGGTGCCAAGTCAGGCAAAGGTGATTTCAGAGAAAGCTAGGAATTCTTATGAAATTATCACTTTTATACATAAGCAGAATGGCTTAAAATTAAAAATGCCAGCCATGGCTGGAAATATACAGCCATTCAGAACACTTACATAAGCTAGATGGATAATAAGATATTTATTATATATATATATATTCACAATGGGACAGAAATAGATTTCGGATTCCTTAAAAAGTTAAACATATACTTACCTTTTGTCTTAATTACCTGCACTGAATATGTATGTATCCAATAGAAATAAAAAACAAATGGGCTGGAGAGATGGCTCAGTGGTTAAGAGTGCTGTATGCTCTTGTAGAGGACTCAGTTTCAGTTCCTAGAACCCACATGGTGGCTAACAACCATACATAACTCCAGTTCCAGGGGGATCTGAAACCTTCTAACCTCTGAGAACATTGTATGACATGGCTACAGGAAAAACACTTATACACATAAAAATAACAATAAAATATATTTTTTATATTTCTATATGTGTATTGATGTACTGTCTGTATGCATGTTTGTGCACCCATGTTGTGCAATGGCACAGAGGTCAGAAGAGGGTGTCGGATTCCCCTGGAACTGGAGTTCTCCTGGAATTGGAGTTTCAGACTGTTCTCGGCCGCCATGTGGGAGCTGGGGATCAAACCCAGGTCCTCTGTAAGAGTGGTCGGTGCTCTTAACTGCTAGGCCATCTCTCCAGCCCCAACAATAAAATATTTTTTAAAAGAAATCAAAACAAATATGAATCCTGGCCTAATAGCTCCATTCTGGTTGTTGTGGATGTGGAAGTCCCCCAGGCCTGTGTATTTGAACTCTTGGTCACTGGCTCATAGTGCTATTTGGAGAGACTATGGGAAATTTGAGACAAGAAGCATACAGAGTGGTGGGGCTGAGGGACTGAGAGTTACAGGCTCAACCAGCTTCTGCTGTCTACTTCCTGGCTGGGGTCATGAGAGAAGCTACTACTGTAAGCTCCTGCCCTCATAGACAAACACACTCCAACAGCCATAGCCATGCAGTCCCCAGCATGATGGGCTGCGTCCTTTGAACAATGAACCCTTCCTGCCTGAAGTTGCTTCTGTCAGATATTTGGTTTCAGGGACAAGAAAAGTACCTGATACAAGTCCTAAACTCATTGTGACTGTTCATCAATATATTGAATTAGTATGTAAACAAACTATTGTACATCCATACAATAGAATATTATTCAGCACAACACTACAATATAGAATTCCAAAATCATCGTGCTGTTAAAAAAAACAAAAGCCACACACAAAGAACACAGAGCAACTGAATCTACTTGTCTGTAATTCTCCACGCCTGTATAGTGAACCCTCCAGTCAGTGTCTGCTTGAGGCTAGGAGATAAGCAAGGTCAGCTTTAGGAAGACGATAACAAACTTTTAGGGCTGATAAAAATACACTGCATCCCAGCCAGAGGTGTCGTCATAAGGGGGCGTGCATTTGTCAAGACTTACCAAGATATACACTGAAGTTATTTTAAACTTGAAGAATATGTAATTAATAAAGTAAGCTGCTGAGTTTGAGATGATATCTGACGCTGTGTTGAGACTTCCGCATTAGAATTTTTCATTAAGCTCCCCCAGTGATTCCAGGATAAGACCAAGCTTGGCAAGGAGTGGCCTTAGCTTTTGAAAAGGCCACTCAGCTCCCATGCCGGCCCCCTCAATCTGACTGGCAGCCCTCTCCACTGGCCCAGACCCGTCCTCACCAGCGCTGAGCTTCCCCCTGCCTGAGCCAGGCTGGCTTTACCCCTGCTCCCATAATGCACCTCATACCCCCCTGCGGGTGCTGCTCTTGTCTCTGTGCAGGGCCAGTTGGCCTCTGACCTTCCGCGCCTCCCTCAGCACCACCACCCCGCCCCTGTACTCTCCCTCAGATCCAAGCCCCTCCCTCTATCACCAGTTCACAGTACTGATCACTTTGCAGAAAGCTCCCAGCTCCTTCATTATTCTCTGTCTCTTCCTCTCCTTGGGTTATACCCTCCTCAAACGCCGGAGCTTTGAATGCTGACTCATTCACTGCTACTGTCCAAAATCGAAGCATTAAGAGCTCAAAACATCTGGCCCTTTGGTACCCATGACTTTGACTCGCCCACAGCTGGCCCTCCCCTGAACAATCAGGTCTTCTAGGGGTGACTAGACCACTAAGGTAGGAATCTACCTGACTCCCTCTAGTGGTGGAGGAAGTGAATGACAATGGTGAGCTGGTGCTGGAACCTGCCTGGCCCAGGGCTCGGACATCCTCACCCAGGAATTCCTGCGTGGGAGCCATCTACTCGGTTTTGTCTGCTTCCATTCTTGCTCCGGCTCACAAGCACTTCTATTATTTGGTCCAAGGAGAGTTGTGAATAATCAAACCTGTGATGCTGTAATAAGAAAAACAGCTGAAGAATTCAATCTTCACACCAGCATTTGCAAGATGAGTACATGTTTACAACTCGAACACAAAAGACGTCCTCTTGTAGATTCTTCCCTTAACTTTTTGTCATCATTAAAAATCCAAACGCTTTTGCATTTAAAAAAAGGTTTATGTGTGAGTGTTTTGCCTGTATGTATGTAAGTACATCCTTGTGCAATGCCCATGGAGGCCAGAAGAGAGCATTGGATCCCTTAGAACCCCAGTTATGGACAGTTGTTAGTCGTCATGTGGGTGCTGGGAATCAAATCCAGGTCCTCTGCAAGAGCATCCAGTGTTCTTAAATGGTGAGCCATATCTCTACCCCCACTAAATGGTTTTAAATGGATTCCTGGTGTCTCTCCGCTTATTGGGCAGGTATAATCCTGTCTCTAGTAGTTTTCCAGAACCACAGCTTCTGGTCCATGTCTGGAAGGTGCTCAGGTCAAGCCTGGACTTCTGTAGTGTTTTCACTTTCCGCTCACGGCAGTTGCCTAGGCTGGAGAGCCTCTGCCCAGTCTTCTCCAGTGGTCAGGAATCAGCTCACTGACTTTCCCAGTTCTTGGCCTGCACCTCCTGTGTCTTGACTTTCATCATCTTCCAGGCTTGGTGGACTTGGTGCTGAGAGGAAGAGATCACGCAATCGGATGGTGGTAAAATCAACATGGAACAGACAGGCCAACAACCATCTGTCATGAACACGGGCTTCTATTGTGGTCAGCATTTGTTGACTGTAGAACATATCTTGCATAGGGAAGAATCAAAGTCAGGAATCGGCTTGAATCTTCCACCTATATGTGTGTGTGTGTGTGTGTGTGTGTGTGTATGTGTGTGTGCATGTATACATCATGTGTTGTGGGTGCCTGAAGAGAGCAGAAGTGGACATTGAATACCCCTTAGAGATAAAGTTACAGCAGTTGTCAGCCACCATGTCGGTGCTGGGAACTCAACCTGGGTCCTCTGAAAGAACAGCCTGTGCCCTAGCCGCAGAGCCATCTCTCCATTCCTTTGAACCTTCTAGATGTGATTTTATTTCATTGCAATCAGAAAAGTTCACTTTAAAGCCAGGACCCTTGAGGCCATGGCATGCTGGTTGGGATCTTTGAGTTCTTGTGATTTTTCTAGGATTTCTCACGCTGAGCACAGCAGCACTTCCCACGGCAGCCCGGGCTTTCTCAGAGAATGGATCCACCCCTTTCTTCTTGGCTCCCCTTGGCTGTCTCTGAAGGTGTTTTGTCTTCCCCAGCCTCCATAATATTGCTAAGTTAAAGCAGACATGCAGGTCTTGCAAGAACTTGGGCGTGCTAGGCAGGGTGTACGGGGTGGGCCATGTTATCCCTTCCACTGGTAGCTTCTATCTAGCCATCCTGGAGCCTCTCGTTCTCTCCCCCTGACACATACCACCCCCTCTAGTATTCATCCCTCAGATTTCCTTTCCAGGAGGCCCTTGGGGACTTGAGATTTTCTAACCGAAGCCCAAGCTGTCAGCAGGCTTGCTGATGGAGACGTGGGTGACTGTGTTCCAGGTCTCCTCAGCCATGCATCAGAGCAGCGGGCCCTGAAGACTCCAGTGCCCCATGCATGCTCAGCACTAATTTGAGCAGTGACACCATTTTCCAAGCTGTCACCACCTCAGGCCACCTCTCTTGGGAAATAGGAATGGTTGGTATTCAATTTCCCTCCTCCACCTCTCAAGAGCTGAGTTCCCAAGTTCAAAGGCATCTATCATGGTGAGTGATGGATTGTATTTCAGAGCAGGTTGGCAGCAGGCGGGAATTGGATTCAGAAACAACTATCTGGCTTTCACAACTGTGGGCCCTTTGCCCTGCTCAGTGTCGCACTGGCTGTCACACAACCCGAGTGGCCACAGGAGTGGAACTGGTTTTGGCGATAGGGCTCCTCCGTGCTGGAGAAGTCCAAGGTACCCAGAAACAAGGACCCCCATCCAGAATGCTCATGGAGAGACTCAGGCTGAGCAAAGAGACAGTTTGGAGAATTTACTCTCTACTGGGTGCTGGGAAGACAGACATGAGCAAAATGTACACACACACACACACGCACACACACACACACACATACTCACACACACACGCATGCACACACACACACACGCATGCACACACACGCACACACACACGCACGCATGCACACACATGCATGCACACACACACACGCACACACACGCACGCACACCATGGCACTGGTTTCATCATCTCTTCTTGATCTTTTGGGGGATCTTGATGCCTGCTTGACTTGAACATTGAAAGCCCACATTTCGTAATAAAATGAGCAGTGAATGAATTCCTCAGAGAGAAATCGGTGTCAGGGGCCAGATCCCTCTAACTGCTCAATGTGGGCATCTTACAGGGTAGAGCTTCCCTCTCTAAGGTTCTGTTCCTTCATCCCCAGATTAGGGGTCAGAATACTCAGACCTGTGGTGACCACAAGCTGTGAATCCTTGCACCATCCAGTGGCTATGATTTTAATGCAATCACTCACAGTGATGAGAATGGTTCCTACCTGCAGGTGATCAATCTATCCTTGGCTCTCACAAGTTGGGTTCGGGGTAGTTCCAGACACACACAAACTAAGTACCCCAGCACATCTGTGTGAGCAGGAGCTTGGCGCTCAGGCAGCAGTTTCCACGGAATGAGTGGATAGGACTGGGAGGCAGCCGCTCACTCCAGCCCTTGTTCCCGGGGAGGGGGAGATGGTGAGTCTCCTGATGGCTCACCACAGAGCTAAGAGGCAGCCATCAACAGCAACCAGTGCGGACAGCTGACAAGCAACACTATTGGCTATCCTGTTCCCAGAAACACTTGAGGGTAACAATCTCCAGAACTCAGAGTGCTGTGAGTGTCGACCAGAAAAAACTGGAGGAGCAAAGATGTGAAACCCATTCAATGAGATAAGTAACTTTAAAAATAAGCGAAAGCACTCGGAGGGAGCCTTTGCCCTCTGGGAATTCTCATCTAAGTAGTCAAAGAAAGCAATTATTTGAGAAAAAGGGATTTTTTAAGAGAGAGAGAAAGAGAGAGAGAGAGAGAGAGAGAGAGAGAGAGAGAGCACAAAAATCTAGACAGAGCTCGGGGTCTGCCTAACACAGACAGGGAATCAAAGAATACAAGAGACAATCCAGACTGAATCTGAGCATAGCCTCATCAGGTAGCCTTTATGGCGTGTCTGTTGCATGCCAGACACTGTTTTAAGTGCCTTCCTCGTAGGTTCCTTCCTTTAATTATGACAGCATATCGATGTATGTAGAACACTTAATGTTGTCCAGGACTGAAAAGTGCTCTGTGGGAGGGTTCCTGCCCCTGGCTGTTTCCATCATCATCCCTGATTTCTGGGTAGGTAAATGAAAGACTGAAAGATGGGCTGGGGGAAGGAGGGAGGGATCTCCTAGCACCAGATACTGTAGTGGTTACTCACTCAGTCACTCGCTAAACCCTGTCCCTTTGCCTGAGCTAGAAGGTCAGCATGCAAGGAGAATGGACGTGGCTTGCATATTCTTTGCAGAGGTCACAAAGTGAGACAGAGGAGAACTTGATTCTTCAGCAGGTGACACAGTTCAGCTCTCTCCCCTTAGGTCATCCATGCCTGGGACTGCAGTTGTCCAGCTGTGTAGCCATTCCACACTTCCTGTATCTTCTGAGCCTTGGGAAACCCCAAAGATTGCTGTGCATTGGACACTGAAAGAACAGGGTGCTGAGGGGAGGTCAGGCCTGCTGAGAATGGGCAGCTCCTGATGTTGGACACTATTGTTTTTGTTTGGATCTGGAATGTCCCTGAATTCTCCTGTGGAAGGACTGATCCCTACCTTGTGGTAGCACGGCTGAATGATTAGCCGGTGAGGGCTTGGATGCGATGGATGTGTCCATCAGCAGATTCCTGACTGGGTTGGCTTCTGGGGGCAGGTGGAGCTGTGGGAGGTGGAGCTTGACTTGGAAGAGAAATTCTGTCTCTGAATCTCTCTCTCTCTCTCTCTCTCTCTCTCTCTCTCTCTCTCTGTCTCCTTTCCTTTTTTGCTTCCTGTCTGCCACTTGGTGAGCAGCTCTCCTCCACCCGTCAATGCCACGATGTTTCTGGATCACCACAAATCTTGAAGCAATGGATCCAGCTGAGTGAGGCCTGAAACCAGGGCCCAGCATAAATCTTTCCTTCCTTTTCAGCCTCCCATCTAAGTATTTTGTCCAACAATGACAACGTGGCTCACACCTACCCATGTTACTGTCTCTAGGGACCTTCCTGGCTGAGGTGGCTATGGCCTAGTAAGCTGCCTCTGTGGCTGGCTCTTGAGCTCTCTACTTGTCCTGCAAAGGTTGCAGTTCTCACTACTGGGAGCCTAGCCATCTTGATACTTCACTTTCCTGCTAGCTGAAGACAAGAGCACTGACCACTCTCAGGGCCCCCCAGGGTGAAGGAAGAGAGAGGCACCACCTTGAATGTGAAACCCTGGGTCTGCGAACTGTGGACTCTGCTTGAGTAAGTATTTCTTTAATGATCTCTGACTGTTAAAGTCAAAGGCAAACATTGTTGCAAAAAAAGAAGCTTCTTTGATGAGTAGTTGTCCTAGTTTGTCTTTCATTGCTGTGACAAAACACTCTGACCAACACCAACTTGGGGAGGAAAGGGTTTATTCAGCTTACATCTCCCAGGTCACAGATCATCACTTAGGGAGCTCAAGGCAGGAACTCAGGGCATGAACCTAGAGGCAGGAGCTGAAGCACAGGCCGTGGAGGAGTGATGTTCACTGGCTTGCTCTCTACTGGCTTGCTCTCTGGCTCATGCCCAGCCTGCCTTCTTATACTGTCACTGCTCAACAATCAAGACAATACACCACAGATGTGGCCACAGGCCAATCCAATGGAGCCAATTCCCCAACCGAGGCTCCCTCAACCCAGGTGTGTCAAGTTGACACCAAAGCTATCCAGCACAATTGACCCCTTGTCAACTTGACACACAAACACATCACTATTAAACCACCTTTCCAGTTCTTATCCCCAAAGTATGATGTTAACACTAATCACAACCTAAGACAGTACATCCTTAAAAGCCCCACAGTCCTTAAAATGTC
>VZQC01007616.1:218902-233880 GCA_009823505.1 Rhizomys pruinosus
TATATACGATTTATTGATTTGCTCACGTGACAGAGCTCAAGTAGTCCAACAGTAGCTGTGCCGCACTGGAAAGGCTGAGAATCCAGGGAACTGCTCAGTCTGCAAGGCTGGATGTCTCAGCAGTCCCAATCTGGTGCTGAAGGCCTGGTGGATTCCAGGAAATCTGCCGGTCTCAGTACACGCTGGGATCCGAAGGGTTGATCACAGCAGTAAGACAAACTCACCAGTGAGAGAGAGGCAAGCCGCAGGAAAAAAGGGACCAGCTCCCTCTGCCGTGGCCCTTCATACTGCCTGCTGGCAGAAGGTAACGCCCACATTTGGGGTGGGCCATCCGGGTTGAGGCGGTCCAATCCGAAGATCCTTTTTCAATTATTTGTTCCTTAGTCCAGTCAACTTGACACCCAGGATTAACCATCACACAAGGAGATGTTGATATTGATGTGATTGAATTAGCAACTGATGATCTCTTTGTGCTGTCTTGAAGTCCCATGCACCAGTAATTTATGGCCTTTTAAGCAAAAGAAATGAGTACAAATGTTACCACAGGAGGTCTCAGTGTGTTCTTCTCTAAAACTCTACAATATAGAAAAAATATTGATTTTCTATCTTATTTTTGATAATTTCTACTTTCTTTTTAAAAATATTTTATTATTGTGGTGGTTTGAATGAGAGTGTACCTCCATAAGCTTTAAGTATTCAGATATTTTGTCTCCAGTTGGTGGCACTGTTCTTGGAGGTCTTAGAAGGTGTGGCCATGATGAAAGAAGTATGTCATTGGGGGCAGGGTTAGTGAGTTTAACAAGCCTTGAGGTCTCCAGTATCTCTCTCTCTCTGCTTCCTGTACTCATTGAGAGATGTGACCCTCGGCTTACTGCTCCAGCCCCGGCCACCATGCTTCCCACCACAATGGACTTTAATTCCCTGGACTGTCAATCATAAGCTCAAATAAACTCTTCCTTTTATAAGTTCCTTTGGTCATGGTGGATTTATCATAGCAACAGAAAAGTGACTAATACAGTTATTTGGTACCATGACTGGGGTGTTGGCTGTGAAGAACCTGACCATGTGGGTATTTGGAGAAATGTGGAAGACTTTGGAACTTTGGGCTAGAAAAGCTGTTGACTACTGTAAGCAGAGCTTAACAGGTCATTCTAGTAGAAGCCTGGAAGAAAGCATTGCTGCAAAAAAATGTGGTTCCCAAGGAAAATAAAGACTTAGGCAGCAACTGGGATATTTTGATAAAGAGTCTGGCAGCAGTTTGCCCGCAGCCCAAATGCTTGCCTGATGCTAAGTTGAAAAGCAGTGGATTAATCTTTGGCAGAGGATATTTCAAGACAGCCTAATGTAGAAATGGTGGCATGGCTATTAATGGTGAATATTGTACAGGTCTACGGTGAAGAAGAGCAGATGGGGCAGAAAGAAATGCAGAATGTACAGTTTGGATCTGAAAAATGTACTAGGAAGATTAAAGGTGGGGCCAAGGCATGTGAAGGAGAGGTTCCTTTTGATAAGGAGATTAAAGTGATTAAGGAGAGGCCTAACTACAAGTAAACAATGGAAAAAGTAAGATTAAAGTGATTAAGGAGAGGCCTAACTACAAGTAAACAATGGAAAAAGTAAGATTAAAGTGATTAAGGAGGGGCCTCAAGATTTACAAGTAAACAACAGAAACATAACCTTCAGGGCAAGACCACACCCAGCTAATCCTCCAACCTTTAAAAGGAAAATACTGAAAGGATTTTCTGCTCCAACAAGTCCAGGGCAGAGAAAAAGTGCAAATGTGGTTGAAATAGGCCAGGGTCCAACCCAAACTTGCAGACAAACTCAGCAGTTTCATTCATGTGGTGCTGGCTTTAGAGGCATGAAGTTTGCAAGAGTGAAGGGGTCATCAGTTCTTCCTCCAAGGTTCCAGAGAGCCACAGAGGCCAGACAGAGTGCAGCAGGGACATCCCTGAATAAAGAAGGCCCTGATAGGCCATTGTGTGAAGCTGTGAATGTGAAGCCTGGTTGGCAGTGGAGACCCCAAGAAGACATTCGAAATGCCAGAGCTGTGAGATATTTGCCAAGGAGAGCTGCATACGGGGAGTGGTACCAACCTAAAGAAGAGATGTATGTTGCAAGCAAAGCTGGTAGGGCTGAGCCATCTAAGCCCTTTGGAAGTAAAGTTCCAGAAGTCGCACATGGAGCTACTGGACTTAGTGTTTGCCCTGCTGGTTTTCAGTCTTGTTTTGGTCCAGTATTTCCTCACTATGCCTCTATTCCTCCCTTTTGGAAGGGGAATGTGTATTTGGTTCCACTGTATGTTGGGAGTATGTAATTTGTCTTTTGATTTTACAGGAGCTTACAGTTAAGATACTGGCCTGTGTCTCAGAAGAGATTTTGGACTATAGACTTTTGAATAGAATTAAGACTGGTAAAGACTATGGGGACTTTTAAGGTTGGACTAAATGTATTTTGCATTTTATATGGTAAGGAGCCTATGGGGGCCAGGGAGTGGAATGTGGTGGTTTGAATGAGTGTCCCCCATAGGCTCTAGGTATTCAGACATTTGTCTCCAGTTGGTGGCGCTGTTTTTGGAGGTCTTGGAGGGTGTGGCCATGCTAGAGGAAGTGCGTTGCTAGGGGCAGGCTTAGTGAGTTTAACAAGCCTGGTGGTATACAGTTGCTTCCTCTTTGCTTCCTGTGCTCTTTGCGAGATGTGACCCTCGGTTTGCTGCTCCAGATCCAGCCACCACGCCTCCCGCCACAATGGACTAATTCCCTGGAACCGCCAATCGTAAGCTCAAATAAACTCTTCCTTTTATAAGTTCCTTGGTCTGGTGTTTTATCACAGCAACAGAAAACTGACTAATACAGTTATTGGTACCAGAGAGTGGGCTGTTGGCTGTGAAGAACCTGACCATGTGTATGTTTGGAGAAGTGTGGAAGACTTTGGAACTTTGGGCTGGAAAGGCTGTTGACTATTGTAAGCAGAGCTTAAAGGGCCATTCTAGTGGAGGCCTGGAAGAAAGCATTGCTGCAAAAGATGTGGTTCCAGGGGAAAATAAAGACTTAGGCAGCAACTGGGATATTTTTGATAAAGAGTCTGGCAGCAGTTTGCCCACAGCCCAGATGCTTGCCTGATGCTAAGTTGAAAAGTGGTGGACTGATGTCTTTGGCAGAGGATATTTCAAGACAGCCTAATGTAGAAATGGTGGTGTGGCTTTTAATGGTGAATACTGTGCAGCTTTACAGTGAAGAAGAGCAAATGGGGCAGAAAGAAATGCAGAATGTACAGTTTGGATCTGATAACTGCACTAGGAAGCTTAAAAAGATTAAAGGTGGGGCCAAGGCATGTGAAGGAGAGGTTCCTTTTGATAAGGAGATTAAAGTGATTAAGGAAGGGCCTTGAGATTTACAAGCAAACAAAAGAATCTGTACCTTCAGGGCAAGACCACACCCAGCTAATCCTCCAGCAAGTCCAGGGCAGAGAAAAATTGCAAATGTGGTTAAAGTAGGAGAGAGTCCATCCCAAACTTGCAGCCAAACTCGGCAGTTTCATTCACATGGTGCTGGCTTTAGAGGCATGAAGTTTGCAAGAGTGAAGGGTCATCAGTTCTTCCTTCACAGTTTCAGAGAGCTGCCAAGGTCAGGCAGAGTGTAGCAGGGATGTCCCTGAATAAAGAAGGCCCTGATAGGCCATTGCATGAAGCTGTGAATGTGAAGTCTGGTTGGCAGCAGAAACCCCAAGAAGACATTCGAGATGCCAGACCTGTGAGATATTTGCCAAGGAGAGCTGCAAACAGGGAGTGGTACCGGCCTAAGAAAGAGATGTATGTTGCAAGCAAAGCTGGAAGAGCTGAGCCATCTAAGCCCTTTGGAAGTCAAGTCCCAGAGGTTGCATGTGGAGCTCCTGGACTTGGCATTTGCCCTGCTGGTTTTTGGTCTTGTTTTGGTCCAGTATTTCCTCACTATGCCTCTATTCCTCCCTTTTGGGATGGGAATGTATATTCGGTTCCACTGTATGTTGGGAGTATGTAATTTGCCTTTTGATTTTACAGGAGCTTACAGTTAAGAGATTGGCCTGAGTCTCAGAAGAGACCTTGGACTGTGGACTTTTGAATGGCATTGAAACTGGTAAAGACTATGGGGACTTCTAAGGTTGGACTAAATGCATTTTGCATTTTATATGGTCAGGAGCCTATGGGGGCCAGGGAGTGGAATNTTTACTTGGACAATTGATGCTGGTTAGCTGGAACTGAAAATCGGCTGTAACAAAAGACCAGCATCACTACGGTGAAGTCTTCTGGGAAGAATTTCCTCAGTGGGCCAGAGGGGGCCCTAGTTTCCATCTGAAGCTGGAAGCAGGACTTGGTAATGTGTAAGAGTTTCCTATGTGGTTCTGGTGTTGAAGTGCGAAGAGGTCACAGAGGGCAGCTGAGTCTTGGCACTGTGAGAGGCCACGAAAAGCCTTTGGTGAAGGTGCAGCCTCAGTTTCAGTGGTGACCCCAGCTTTTTAGAAATGTCAAGACCATGGGAAAACCACTAATGATAGCAGCAAGTGTAGACTGGAGCTGGCCTGGACCTGTAAATGAGCTTTGTGTGCTATGAATGGCAGAGTCGGAGAAGTGAAGTTCCCAAAACCCTTTGGAGCCCAGAAGATCGTGAGTGAATCCCAGGTGTCCAGCCTTGAGCCACTTTGCTGGACTTATGTTTTGCTTAGGTCTGCCTGATTTTTCCCTTTGAAATAAGACAGCACTTGTTTTGGATTTTACAGTAGCCCAGAGTTAAGAAACTTTTTTTTTTTTTTGGTCTTTTCCAGACAGAGTCTCCCTGTAGCCCCAGCTGTCCTGGAACTCGCTCTGTAGACCAGGCTGGCCTTGAACTCACAAAGATCACCTTCCTCTGCCTCCTAAGTGCTAGGATTAAAGGCGTGCACCACCACGCCCAGCAAGAAACTTTTAAAAGAACTATGAGTTCAGGCATGGAGGCACTCGCCTTTAATCTCAGTACTCAGGAGGCAGAGTGTATTAGTCACTTTTCTGTTGCTGTGATAAAGCACCATGACCAAGGAACTTATAAAAGGAAGAGTTTATTTGAGCTTACAATTGGCAGTTCCAGGAATTAGAGTCCATTGTGGGGGGAGGTGTGGCGGCTGGATCTGGAGCAGCAAACCGAGGGTCACATCTTGCAAAGAGCACAGGAAGCAGAGAGGGCAACTGTAGACCACGAGGCTTGTTAAAACTCACTAAGCCTGCCCCCAGTGACACACTTCCCCCAGCATAGCCACACCTTCTCAGACCTCCAAAAACAGCGCCACCAACTGGAGACAAATGTCTGAATACCTAGAGCCTATGGGGGACACTCATCCAAACCACCACATTCCAATCCCTGGCCCCCATAGGCTCCTGACCATATAAAATGCAAAATGCATTTAGTCCAACCGTAAAAGTCCCCATAGTCTTTACCAATTTCAATGCCATTCAAAAGTCCACAGTCCAAAGTGTCTTCTGAGATTCAGGCCAATCTCCTAACTGTAAGCTCCTGTAAAATCAAAAGACAAATTACATACTCCCAATGTACAGTGGAACCGAATCCACATTCCCATTCCAAAAGGGAGGAATAGAGGCATAGTGAGGAAATAATGGACCAAAACAAGACTGAAAACCAGCAGGGCAAAAACCAAGTCCAGAAGCTCCACATGCAACTTCTGGGACTTGACTTCCAAAGGGCTTAGATGGCTCAGCTCTTCCAGCTTTGCTTGCAATGTACATCTCTTTCTTACGCTGGCACCACTCCCTGTATGCAGCTCTGCTTGGCAAATATCTCACAGGTCTGGCATCTCAACGTCTTCTTGGGGTCTCTGCTGCCAACCAGGCTTCACACTCACAGCTTCACGCAATGGCCCATCAGGGCCTTCTTTATTCACGGACACCCCTGCTGTACTCTGCCTGACCTCTTTGGCTCTCTGAAACTGTGGAGGAAGAACTGATGACCCTTTCACTCTTGCAAACTTCATGCCTCTAAAGCCAGCACCATGTGAATGAAATTGCTGAATCTGGCTGCAAGTTCGGGATGGACTCTCCTACTTTAACCACATTTGCAATTTTTCTCTGCCCTGGACTTGTTGAAGTAGAAAATGCTTTCAGTATTTTCCTTTCAAAAGCTAGAGGATTAGCTGGGTGTGGTCTTGCCCTGAAGGTTCTGATTCTTTTGTTTACTTGTAAATATTGAGGCCCTTCCTTAATCACTTTAATCTCCTTATCAAAAGGAAACTCTCCTTCACAAGCCTTGGCCCCAGTTTAATCTTCCTAGTGCAGTTTTCAGATCCAAACTGTACATTCTGCATTTCTTTCTGCCTCATCTGCTCTTCTTCACTGTAGATCTGCACAATATTCACCATTAAAAGCCACGCCACAATTTCTACATTAGGCTGTCTTGAAATATCCTCTGCCAAAGACATCAGTCCATTGCTTTTCAACTTAGCATCAGGCAAGCATTTGGGCTGTGGGCAAACTGNGACAGAAATTGGTACCAGAAGAGTGGGGTATTGCTGTGACAGACCTGACCTTGGTGTTTTGGGGAAGGATTGTGGAGGCGTTTGGAACTTTGGGCTGGGAAGATCATTGAATGCCTAAAGATCGTTGCATGGAGCTTGAAGCAGTTTTTCTGAAAGAGTTGTAGAAGATGGAGGACTGACTTGTGAAGTTTCTAGTCTCAAAGCAGAGCACATATCATCAGGACTGTGTAATCTGTGGGTTCTGGTCAACTGGGGCTGAAGAATCAGCTGTAAGTAACAAGAGACCAGAACCTGAAGTGAAAGCTTTGTTGCACTGGGACAATTGATGCTGGTTAGCTGGGGCTGAAAAATCAGCTGTAAGTAACAAGAGACCAGCATCACTGTGGTGAAATCTTCTGGGAAGAATTTCTTCAGGATCAGAACACAGAAGCTATGTTCCAGAAGGGGCCTGATCCTCCATCTCAAGCCAGAAGCAGGACTTGGCAGTGTGTAAGAGTCTCCGAGTCTTAGCACTGTGAGAGGTCAGGAAAGACCATTGTTGGAAGTGCATGGTCTTCTTGCCATGAAGACCCCAGGATTGCAGGGGTCATGGAGAAAAGCTGAGGCTTTGCACCAGGAGAGGTCAGAAGAGACCATTGGTGAAGGTGTTGCCTCAGTTTTAGTGGAAACCTCAGCCTTTTGGAGATGCCAGGACTATGGGACAACCACCAAGAGCAGCTGCAGGTGTGAAATGGAGTCGGCCTGAGCCTTGGAGACGAGCTGTGTGTGCCACGGATGGCAGTCAGAGAAGGGGAGCTGCCGAGACCCTTTGGAACCCAGAAAATTGTGAGTTCCAGGTGTCCAGCCTTGAGCTACTTTGCTGCACTTGGGTTTTGAGTGTGCCTGATTCTTCCCTTTGAAAGAAGACAGTACTTGTTTTGGATTTTATAGCAGCCCACAGTTAAGAGACTTTTAATAGACTGTGAACATTTAAGTGTTTGGACATTTTAAGGACTGTGGGGCTTTTAAGGATGTACTGTCTTAGGTTGTGATTAGTGTTAACATTCATACTTTGGGGATAAGAACTGGAAAGGTGGTGGTTTAATAGTGATGTGTTTTGTGTATCAAATTGACAAGGGATCAATTGTGCTGGATAGCTTTAGTGTCAACTTGACACACCTGGGTTGAGGGAGCCTCAATTGGGGAATTTGCTCCATTGGATTGGCCTGGGGCCACATCTGTGGAGTACTGTCTTGATTGTCAGGCAATGTGGGAGGGCCCAGCCCACAATGAGAAGTGCCACCCTGGGCAGGTTGTTGTGTACCATATAAGAAGGCAGGCTGGGCATGATCCAGGGGAGCAAGCCAGTGAACAGCGGTCCTCCATGACCTGTGCTTCAGCTCCTGCCTCCAGGTTCCTGCCCTGAGTTCCTGTCTTGGGCTCCCTAAGTGATGAACTGTGACCCAGGAGATGTGAGCTGAATAAACCCTTTCCTCCCCAAGTTGGTGTCAGTCAGAGTGTTTTGTCACAGCAATGGAAGACAAACTAGGACAGTCATGATGGATAATCTTTTTGATGTGGGTCTGCATGTGGTTTGCAAGTATTTTGTTGAAAATTTTTGTATCTGTGTTCATTAATAAGATGGGTCTACAGTTTTCTTTTTTGGTTGTATCTTTGCCTGATTTGGGTATTAGCATGATGCTGGCCGCATAGAAGGAATTTGGGAGGCTTCCCTCTGCTTGTATCCTTCTGAACAGTCTTAGTAATAATGGTTGTAAGTCCTCTTTAAATGTTTTATAGAATTCTGCCATGAAACCATCTGGGCCTGGGCTTTTTTTAGTTGGGAGGTTAACTGTTACATTTTCAACTTCCTCTTATATTATGTGTCTGTTTAAGTTGTCAATATCTTCTTGGTTAAGCTTTGGTGAATTCCAGGATTTCAAATATTCATCCATATCTCTTAGGTTTTCAAATTTAGTAGAATATAGGCTTTTTAAGTATTCTTGTATGATTATATCTTTTCTCTGTGTGTTGTGATGTTTCCATTTTCATCACACATACTATTGATTTGGATTTGCTCTTTCTTTTTTTTTTTTAGTCAACTGGACTAGGGGTCTATCTATATTGTTTATCCTTTCAAAGAACCAGCTTTTGGATAAAAACTATAGGATCATAGACCCCACTCTTCACCTGTACATTTACATTCCACTGAAGGCCCATGTATCATAGGATGCCACTCCATGGATAAAGCTCTCTTTTGTCTACAAATCTAACTGTGGCATATGCATCAATGAAGGACCTCATCCAAGCCCTTATTTCAAGTACCCTTTTTACCCACTCTTCTTCAACTACATTGACCTCCTCTCCATCACTTATAGCTTTCTAGCTTGTGGCAGTATCAGATTTTTTTTTCTTATTTCATGCATGAAATCAAGGCGAATTTATTGCATCAACTCAATTCTCAATTTAGGAAAATCTTGATATTCCATGTAGAATTCCTCTTGTCAATGCTCCTGAGTAGCTCTTACATTCAGACTGTTCAACTGAAGCTTTAAATCATCATTATTAGAAGTATTCATGGAACAGATTTTACTTCCATCTAAGCTGGACATAGGAATCTTTTCAGGAGTTATTTGTGGTCATAAGACATGTTTCACACAGTCAAACATAAACCAAAGAGAGACTTTAAGATCCCTGTGGGTTTTCCCAAAGTAATTTCCCATTGTTATGGTAATTGTTGGAATATGTTGAAATAAAGCCTTTTGTTAAACTAAAATCTGAGTAACAAAGGTGAAGTCTTCTTGAGGAACTACACTGAGCAATTTGCATGAATGAAAAAAAAAAGGTTGTGTCCTTGTGGTTTCTGAGATTTTGTTCATCTTCATTATTGTAGCATAACATAGTCCTCCATGAGGAGTTTGAATACTATTTTCTTTATTTCTCTCAATAGACTATCAAATTTATAAGGGCAGGAATCATACTTGTGTGACTCAACACATATTTCATAGGTAACTGTGGTGGTTTGAATGTGTGTCCCCCATAGGCACTAGGTATTCAGACGTTTGTCTCCAGTTGGTGGAACTGTTTTTGGAAGTCTTGGGGTGTGTAGCCATGCTGCAGGAACTGTGTCACTGGGGGTTTAGTGAGCTTAACAAGCCTCGTGGTCTACAGTTGCTTCTCTCTGTTTCCTGTGCTCTTTGCGAGATGTGATCTTTGGCTTGCTGCTCCAGCCGCCATGCCTCTCCAGCCGCCATGCCTCCCGCCACAATGGACTCTAATTCCCTGGAACCACCAATTGTAAGCTCAAATAAACTCTTCCTTTTATAAGTTCCTTTGGTCATGGTCTTTTATCACAGCAACAGAAAAGTGACTAATACAGTTATTGGTACCAGGAGTTGGGTGTTGGCTGTGAAGAACCTGACCATGTGTATGTTTGGAGAAGTGTGGAAGACTTTGGAACTTTGGGCTGGAAAGGCTGTTGACTATTGTAAGCAGAGCTTAAAGGGCCATTCTAGTGGAGGCCTGGAAGAAAGCATGGCTGCAAAAGATGTGGTTCCAGGGGAAAATAAAGACTTAGGCAGCAACCGGGATATTTTGATAAAGAGTCTGGCAGCAGTTTGCCCACAGCCCAGATGCTTGCCTGATGCTAAGTTGAAAAGTGGTGGACTGATGTCTTTGGCAGAGGATATTTCAAGACAGCCTAATGTAGAAATGGTGGCGTGGCTTTTAATGGTGAATATTGTGCAGCTCTACAGTGAAGAAGAACAGATGGGGCAGAAAGAAATGCAGAATGTACAGTTTGGATCTGAAAACTGCACTAGGAAGATTAAAGGTGGGGCCAAGGCATGTGAAGGAGAGGCTCCCTTTCAAAATGAGATTAAAGCCATTAAGGAGAGGCCTGGAGATTTACAAATAAACAAAAGAATCAGTACCTTCAGGGCAAGACCACACCCAGCTAATCCTCCAGCAAGTCCAGGGCAGAGAAAAATTACAAATGTGGTTAAAGTAGGAGAGATCCATCCCGAACTTGCAGCCAAACTCAGCAGTTTCATTCACGTGGTGCTGGCTTTAGAGGCATGAAGTTTGCAAGAGTGAAGGGGTCATCAGTTCTTCCTCCACGGTTTCAGAGAGCTGCCAAGGTCAGGCAGAGCGCAGCAGGGGTGTCACTGCATAAAGTAGGCCCTGATGGGCAATTGTGTGAAGCTGTGAATGTGAAGCCTGGCTGGCAGCGGAGACCCCGGGAGGACATTAGAGATGCCAGACCTGTGAGATATTTGCCAAGGAGAGCTGCATACAGGGAGTGGTATTGGCCTAAGAAAGAGATGTATGTTGCAAGCAAAGCTGGAAGAGCTGAGCCATCTAAGCCCTTTGGAAGTCAAGTCCCAGAGGTTGCATGTGGAGCTACTGGACTTGGCGTTTGCTCTGCTGGTTTTCGGTCTTGTTTTGGTCCAGTGTTTCCTCACTATGCCTCTATTCCTCCCTCTTGGAATGGGAATGTGTATTCGGTTCCACTGTATGTTGGGAGTATGTAATTTGCGTTTTGATTTTACAGGAGCTTACAGTTAAGAGATTGGCCTGAGTCTCAGAGGAGACTTTGGTCTGTGGACTTTTGAATGGCATTGAGACTAGTAAAGACTGTGGGGACTTTTAAGGTTGTACTAAATGCATTTTGCATTTTATATGGTCAGGAGCCTATGGGGGCCAGGGAGTGGAATGTGGTGGTTTGAATGTGTGTCCCCCATAGGCTCTAGGTATTCAGACGATTGTCTCCAGTTGGTGGCGCTGTTTTTGGAGGTCTTGGGGTGTGTGGCCATGCTGCAGGAAGTGTGTCACTGGGGGCAGGCTTAGTGAGCTTAACAAGCCTCNCCATTGCAGTTTAGCCTGTGAGATTTTTTTAACATGAAGATAATCAAAAGTTAATCCAAGAATGTGGTTTTCTGTAATCCCCTGAATTCATGTCCTTTAAATTTCGAACATGTAGCTACATCAAGTATTAAATTTAACTGACCAATCTGCTCAGAACTAAAACCCAAAGAATCCTTTGCTTCAGGTGCTTCCCGTCCACCTGTTTATATGGCTGCCTTACCACCATTTGGGAGTTAGTGGAAAAATGGAGGCTTTACTTGACCCGGTCAGCAACCAGGTAGCCTTTCTTTCTGGCCTCCTCTTTCTCATTTCTGCTTTATGCTTCTTTTTGAAGTGTCAGGCAATGTTTTTCTTGCATCAAGAGCCATTACTGCCAGGTAGTCGAGACCTGGTAAGTCTTTTTTTTTTTTAAGCCCTCCTAGGGAAATGTGGGTTACTGGAAAGCAGTACACACACACACACACACACACACACACACACACACACACACTTATTTTTTCCTGATCTCTATGAACTGGAAGTTTCATTTGAAATGAATTTTCTGTGGCTACAAATCAAAACTTAACCACCTCAGGGGCCAATGAAATGGTTCCTGTTGCTGTGATAAACCACCATGAGCAAGGGAACTTATAAAAAGAAGAGTTTATTTGAGCTTACTATTGACGGTTTCGGGGAAACAGAGTCCATTGTGGCGGGAGGCATGGTGGCTGGGGCTGGAGCAGCAAGCCGAGGGTCACATCTTGCAATGAGCGCAGGAAGTCAAGAGAGAGAGACTGGGGACTGCAAGTCTTGTTAAACTCACTAAGCCTGCCCCCAGTGACATACTTCCTCCAGCACGGCCACACCTTCTAAGACCTCCAAGAACAGTGCCACCAACTGGAGACAAAATGTCTCAATACTTAAAGCCTATGGGGGGGACACTCTCATTCAAACCACCACATTCCACTCCCTGGACCCCATAGGCCATATAAAATGCAAAATGCATTTAGTCCAACCTTAAAAGTCCCTATAGTCTTTACCAGTCTCAATTCTATTCAAAAGTCTATAGTACAAAATCTCTTCTGAGACACAGGCCAATCTCTTAACTGTAAGCTCCTATAAAATCAAAAGGCAAATTACATACTCCCAACATACAGTGGAACTGAATACACATTTCAATTCTAAAAGGGAGGAATAGAGGCATAGTGAGGAAATACTGGACCAAAACAAGACCAAAAACCAGCAGGGCAAACACCAAGTCCAGTAGCTCCATGTGCGACTTCTGGGAATTTATTTCCAAAGGGCTTAGATGGCTCAGTTCTTCCAGGATTGCATGCAATATGGATCTCTTCCTTAGGCTGGTACCACTCCCTGTATGCAGCTCTCCTTGGCAAATATCTCACAGCTCTGGCATCTCGAGTGTCTTCTTGGGGTCTCCACTGCCAATCAGGCTTCACATTCACAGCTTCACACAATGGCCTATCAGGGCCTTCTTTATTGAGGGACGCCTCTGCTGCACTTTGCCTGACCTTGGCAGCTCTCTGAAACCATAGAGGAAGAACTGATGAACCCTTCACTCTTGCAAACTTCATACCTCTAAAGCCAGCCCCATGTGAATGAAACTGCCAAGTTTGGCTGCAAGTTTGGGATGGACCCTGGCCTATTTCAACCACATTTGCAACTTTTCTCTGCCCTGGACTTGTTGGAACAGAAAACCCTTTCAGTATTTTCCTTTTAAAAGTTGGAGGATTAACTGGATGTGGTCTTGCCCTGAAAGTTCTGTTTCCATTGTTTACTTGTAAATCTCGGGGCCCCTCCTTAATCACACTTTTTCCATTGTTTACTTGTAAATAACTAAGCCTCTCCTTAATCACTTTAATCTCCTTATGAAAGGGAGCCTCTCCTTCACATGCCTTGGCCCCACCTTTAATCTTCCTAGTGCAGTTTTCAGATCCAAACTGTACATTCTGCATTTCTTTCTGCCCCATTTGCTCCTTTTCACTGTAGATCTGCACAACATTCACCATTAATAGCCACACCACCATTTCTGCATTAGGCTGTCTTGAAATATCCTCCACCAAAGACATTAGTCCATTGCTTTTCAACTTAGCATCAGGCAAGCATTTGGGCTGTAGGCAAACTGTGGCCAGACTCTTTGATAAAAGATCCCAGTTCCTGCCTAAGTCTTTATTTTCCTTTGGAACTACATTTTTTGCAGCAATGCTTTCCTCCAGGCTTCTACTCGAATGGCCCATTAAGCTCTGCTTAACGTAGTCAACAACTTTTCCAGCCCAAAGTTCCAGAGTCTTCCACATTTCTCCAAACATCCACATGGTCAGGTTCTTCACAGCCAACAACCCCACTCCTGGTACCAAATAACTGTATTAGTCACTTTCCTGTTGCTGTGATAAACCACCATGAGCAAGGGAACTTATAAAAGGAAGAGTTTATTTGAGCTTACTATTGACGGTTCCAGGGAAACAGAGTCCATTGTGGCAGGAGGCATGGTGGCTGGGGCTGGAGCAGCAAGCCGAGGGTCACATCTTGCAATGAGCACAGGAAGTCAAGAGAGAGAGACTGGAGACTGCAAGGCTTGTTAAACTCACTAAGCCTGCCCCCAGTGACATACTTCCTCCAGCATGGCCATACCTTCTAAGACCTCCAAGAACAGTGCCACCAACTGGAGACAAAATGTCTGAATACTTAAAGCCTATGGGGGACACTATCATTCAAACCACCACACTGAGTAAAGGCCCTTGACCTAAGTTAGATCCCTGGAGCCACAATGAAAGGAGAGAATCAACTTCTACCTCTGTGCTGTGGTGTATATGCTTCCCCTGCGACACACATACTCACACTAATAATAAGTTAAAATAAAATGTAAAAAACTTATTACTGTAAACATCTTTATGTAGATATTATTCACCCTGCCCCAGAATAAAGCACAGTTTCCCTTACATGGGACCCTGGCATTTAGCTCTTCACCTTTCATTTCATTCACCATGTCTTGATTTCCTTTTATACTCTAGACTTACTGGACTGACTGTGCTATCATGCTTCCAAGTTTCTAGGACACCCCCCCACACTAGCTAACTTCTTTTCAGCCTTCAAATCTCAGCTTAGATCCAGGCATCCTCTCCCCACTCAAGGTTAAATAGATGTTCATATTCACACTGCCATAATATTCTTCACTCACTTTCCTCATGACAAGGCTGCCATACTGTTTTGTAATTACTCATTTATTGCCTCCATAGATTATAAACCCTTGGAACACACAGCATTTATGCTTTCTTAGTCGCCATTCTATAGCAGAGACCTGACACGTTAATGACTAATAAATATTAGCTAATGAATGGAAGCATGAATAAATATTCAAGAAAGTTGTCTTCCAGTTCTTTAATAACTCCTACTAATATCATAATTTATTTTTTAATATATGCCTTTTCAACTTAGAGGTCATTTTATAAAAGCAACTGTCAGCTAACTTTAGTCATAAGACTTACCAGTTACAGAGTACACTGCCAACAGTGCTCTTAACTCCCAACATCAAGGCTGTGCTCTGTACATTCTAAAACTATTAGGTTTGGGTTTCTTTTTGTTTTGTTTTGTTTTGTTTTTTAATTATTATTTATTTATTTATTCTTTTTTTTTTTTTT
>VZQC01007616.1:234745-246923 GCA_009823505.1 Rhizomys pruinosus
TGTAGTTCCAGAGGAAAATAAAGACTTAGGCAGCAACTGGGATATTTTGATAAAGAGTCTGGCAGCAGTTTGCCCACAGCCCAAATGCTTGCCTGATGCTAAGTTGAAAAGCAATGGACTAATGTCTTTGGCAGAGGATATTTCAAGATAGCCTAATGTAGAAATTGTGGCGTGGCTATTAATGGTAAAAATTGTGCAGATCTACAGTGAAAAAGAGCAGATGGGGCAGAAAGAAATGCAGAATGTACAGTTTGGATCTGATAACTGCACTAGGAAGATTAAAGGTGGGGCCAAGGCATGTGAAGGAGAGCATCCCTTTGATAAGGAGATTCAAGTAATTAAGGAGGGGCCTAGATATTTGCAAGTAAACAATGGAAAAAGTGAGATTAAAGTGATTCAGGAGAGGCCTCCAGATTTACAAGTAAACAAAAGAAACAGTACCTTCAGGGCAAGACTACACCCACTTAAGCCTCCAACTTTTGAAAGGAAAATACTGAAAGGGCAGAGAAAAGTTGCAAATGTGGTTGAAGTTGGACAGGGCCCATCCCAAACTTGCAGCCAAACTTAGTAGTTTCATTCACGTGGTGCTGGCTTTAAGGATACAAGCATGAAGGAGTCATAGGTTCTTCTTCCATGGTTTCAGAAAGCTGCCAAGGCCAGTTAGAGTGCAGCAGGGGCATCCCTGAAAAAAGAAGGCCCTGATAGGCCACTGTGTGAAGCTGTGAGTATGAAGCCTGGTTGGCAGCAGAGACCCCAAGATGACATTTGAGATGCCAGAGCTGTGAGATATTTGCCAAGGAGAGCTGCATACAGGGAGTGGTACCAGCCTAAGGAAGAGATGTATGTTGCAAGCAAAGCTGGAAGAGCTGAGTCATCTAAGCCCTTTGGAAGTCAAGTCCCAGAAATTGCACATGGAGCTACTGGACTTGGCATTTGCCCTGCTGGTTTTTGGTCTTGTTTTGGTCCCATATTTCCTCACTATGCCTCTATTCCTCCCTTTTGGAATGGGAATGTGTATTCAGTTCCACTGTATATTGGGAGTACATGATTTGTCTTTTGATTTTAAAGGAGCTTACAGTTAGGAGATTGGCCTGAGTCACAGAAGAGATTTTGGACTATAGACTTTTGAATAGAATTGAGGCTGGTAAAGACTATGGAGACTTTTAAGGTTGGACAAAATGCATTTTGCATTTTATATGATCATAAGCCTATGGGGGCCAGGGAATGGAATGTGGTGGTTTGCATGAGAGTGTCCCCCATAGGCTTTAAGTATTCAGATATTTTGTCCCCAGTTGGTGGCACTGTTCTGGAAGGTCTTAGAAGGTGTGGCCATGCTGGAGGAAGTACATCATTGCGGGTGGGCTTAGTGAGTTTAACAAGTCTTGCAGTCTCCAGTCTCTCTCTCTCTGTCTCTCTCTGTATCTCTCTCTCTCTCTCTCTCTCTCTCTCTCTCTCTCTCTCTCTCTACTCCTGTGCTCATTGCAAGATGGGAACCTTTGCTATCTGCTCCAGCCCCAGCCACCATGCCTCCCGCCACAGTGGACCCTGATTCCCTGGAACTGTCAATCGTAAGCTCAAATAAACTCTTCCTGTTATAAGTTCCCTTGGTCATGGTGGTTTATCACAGTAACAGAAAAGTGACTAATACAGAGGCCATCCTCCATCTCAGTTATTTTGATGATCTCCAATTCTGCTAGAAAATTTGGAATAGCTGATATTAATTTTAAATAGCTGATACTAATTTCAAGGCCTGACTTAACTGCATCACAAGGAATTAAGAGCTAACAGAAGTATAGACTCATGGGCTAGAGATATAGCTTAGTTGGCAAAGTGCTTGCTAGCATGGTTGAAGGCTTGGGCTCCATCCCAGCACCACATATATTTCTTATGGTGGCACAAAGCCTATATATAATCCCAGTGCTCAGGAGATGGAGGCAGGAGGCTCAACAGGTCAAGATCTCCTTGGTGGGGCTGGGGACAGGGCTCAGCTGGTGAAGAGGTTGCTGTAGAAGCATAGCAACCTGAGCTCAGCTCTCCTACACTCTAAAAGCTGGGCAGTGAGACTCTGTGGCTGTAGCACTGGGTCTGGGAGATCCTGGGGGTTTGCTGGATGGCAAGTCTAGCCAAAAAGGTAAGTTCCAGGGTTAGTGAGGCCTTGTCTCAAAAAATATGGTAGAGAGTGACAGAGGAAGAGACCTGAGCTCAGGCCACCACACAGGAGTGCACCTTCACATATATGTGCACATCTCACCCCCATCCCACCCATTCACACAAAGGATCGTCCTTGGCTATAAAGGGAGCCTGGGCTATATGACATTCTGTCAGAGATTTCACTAGTAGGTCCCATGTACAGATAACCTTTACAAGCTCAGATACTCTTGTGCAGGAAAAGGTTTGAAAAGCACCATATTCCGACCTCCTAGGGCTTCCCCAGAAAGTCCCCCGAGAGCGACAGCAGAGCTCTGTTTTACCTGGGCCACATTTGGAGGCTCCGAGCTGAAGCACCTGGAGTGGGACCAAGAAGTGCTACGATTTCTGAGCTTGCCCCAGGAGATGTACGCCAGTACCAAAGTGCTTCACAGCCACTCACAACTGCTGCTGTGGGGCCGGCAGGAGACCCCACCTGCAAACATGTGGCCACTCACGGCTGTTGCTGTGGTGCCAGCAGGAGACCCCACCTGCGAACATGTGGCTACTCACAGCTGTTGCTGTGGGGCCAGCAGGAGACCCCACCTGCGAACATGTGGCTACTCACAACTGTTGCTGTGGGGGCCCGCAGGAAACCCCCACCTGCGAACATGTGGCTACTCACAACTGTTGCTGTGGGGGCCCGCAGGAAATCCCACCTGCGAACATGTGGCCACTCACAGCTGTTGCTGTGGGGCCAGCAGGAGACCCCACCTGCGAACATGTGGCTACTCACAGCTGTTGCTGTGGGGCCAGCAGGAGACCCCACCTGCGAACATGTGGCTACTCACAACTGTTGCTGTGGGGGCCCGCAGGAAACCCCCACCTGCGAACATGTGGCTACTCACAACTGTTGCTGTGGGGGCCCGCAGGAAATCCCACCTGCGAACATGTGGCCACTCACAGCTGTTGCTGTGGGGCCAGCAGGAGACCCCACCTGCGAACATGTGGCTACTCACAGCTGTTGCTGTGGGGCCAGCAGGAGACCCCACCTGCGAACATGTGGCTACTCACAACTGTTGCTGTGGGGGCCCGCAGGAAACCCCCACCTGCGAACATGTGGCTACTCACAACTGTTGCTGTGGGGGCCCGCAGGAAATCCCACCTGCGAACATGTGGCCACTCACAGCTGTTGCTGTGGGGCCAGCAGGAGACCCCACCTGCGAACATGTGGCTACTCACAGCTGTTGCTGTGGGGCCAGCAGGAGACCCCACCTGCGAACATGTGGCTACTCACAACTGTTGCTGTGGGGGCCCGCAGGAAACCCCCACCTGCGAACATGTGGCTACTCACAACTGTTGCTGTGGGGGCCCGCAGGAAATCCCACCTGCGAACATGTGGCCACTCACAGCTGTTGCTGTGGGGCCAGCAGGAGACCCCACCTGCGAACATGTGGCTACTCACAGCTGTTGCTGTGGGGCCAGCAGGAGACCCCACCTGCGAACATGTGGCTACTCACAACTGTTGCTGTGGGGGCCCGCAGGAAACCCCCACCTGCGAACATGTGGCTACTCACAACTGTTGCTGTGGGGGCCCGCAGGAAATCCCACCTGCGAACATGTGGCCACTCACAGCTGTTGCTGTGGGGCCAGCAGGAGACCCCACCTGCGAACATGTGGCTACTCACAGCTGTTGCTGTGGGGCCAGCAGGAGACCCCACCTGCGAACATGTGGCTACTCACAACTGTTGCTGTGGGGGCCCGCAGGAAACCCCCACCTGCGAACATGTGGCTACTCACAACTGTTGCTGTGGGGGCCCGCAGGAAATCCCACCTGCGAACATGTGGCCACTCACAGCTGTTGCTGTGGGGCCAGCAGGAGACCCCACCTGCGAACATGTGGCTACTCACAGCTGTTGCTGTGGGGCCAGCAGGAGACCCCACCTGCGAACATGTGGCTACTCACAACTGTTGCTGTGGGGGCCCGCAGGAAACCCCCACCTGCGAACATGTGGCTACTCACAACTGTTGCTGTGGGGGCCCGCAGGAAATCCCACCTGCGAACATGTGGCCACTCACAGCTGTTGCTGTGGGGCCAGCAGGAGACCCCACCTGCGAACATGTGGCTACTCACAGCTGTTGCTGTGGGGCCAGCAGGAGACCCCACCTGCGAACATGTGGCTACTCACAACTGTTGCTGTGGGGGCCCGCAGGAAACCCCCACCTGCGAACATGTGGCTACTCACAACTGTTGCTGTGGGGGCCCGCAGGAAATCCCACCTGCGAACATGTGGCCACTCACAGCTGTTGCTGTGGGGCCAGCAGGAGACCCCACCTGCGAACATGTGGCTACTCACAGCTGTTGCTGTGGGGCCAGCAGGAGACCCCACCTGCGAACATGTGGCTACTCACAACTGTTGCTGTGGGGGCCCGCAGGAAACCCCCACCTGCGAACATGTGGCTACTCACAACTGTTGCTGTGGGGGCCCGCAGGAAATCCCACCTGCGAACATGTGGCCACTCACAGCTGTTGCTGTGGGGCCAGCAGGAGACCCCACCTGCGAACATGTGGCTACTCACAGCTGTTGCTGTGGGGCCAGCAGGAGACCCCACCTGCGAACATGTGGCTACTCACAACTGTTGCTGTGGGGGCCCGCAGGAAACCCCCACCTGCGAACATGTGGCTACTCACAACTGTTGCTGTGGGGGCCCGCAGGAAATCCCACCTGCGAACATGTGGCCACTCACAGCTGTTGCTGTGGGGCCAGCAGGAGACCCCACCTGCGAACATGTGGCTACTCACAGCTGTTGCTGTGGGGCCAGCAGGAGACCCCACCTGCGAACATGTGGCTACTCACAACTGTTGCTGTGGGGGCCCGCAGGAAACCCCCACCTGCGAACATGTGGCTACTCACAACTGTTGCTGTGGGGGCCCGCAGGAAATCCCACCTGCGAACATGTGGCCACTCACAGCTGTTGCTGTGGGGCCAGCAGGAGACCCCACCTGCGAACATGTGGCTACTCACAGCTGTTGCTGTGGGGCCAGCAGGAGACCCCACCTGCGAACATGTGGCTACTCACAACTGTTGCTGTGGGGGCCCGCAGGAAACCCCCACCTGCGAACATGTGGCTACTCACAACTGTTGCTGTGGGGGCCCGCAGGAAATCCCACCTGCGAACATGTGGCCACTCACAGCTGTTGCTGTGGGGCCAGCAGGAGACCCCACCTGCGAACATGTGGCTACTCACAGCTGTTGCTGTGGGGCCAGCAGGAGACCCCACCTGCGAACATGTGGCTACTCACAACTGTTGCTGTGGGGGCCCGCAGGAAACCCCCACCTGCGAACATGTGGCTACTCACAACTGTTGCTGTGGGGGCCCGCAGGAAATCCCACCTGCGAACATGTGGCCACTCACAGCTGTTGCTGTGGGGCCAGCAGGAGACCCCACCTGCGAACATGTGGCTACTCACAGCTGTTGCTGTGGGGCCAGCAGGAGACCCCACCTGCGAACATGTGGCTACTCACAACTGTTGCTGTGGGGGCCCGCAGGAAACCCCCACCTGCGAACATGTGGCTACTCACAACTGTTGCTGTGGGGGCCCGCAGGAAATCCCACCTGCGAACATGTGGCCACTCACAGCTGTTGCTGTGGGGCCAGCAGGAGACCCCACCTGCGAACATGTGGCTACTCACAGCTGTTGCTGTGGGGCCAGCAGGAGACCCCACCTGCGAACATGTGGCTACTCACAACTGTTGCTGTGGGGGCCCGCAGGAAACCCCCACCTGCGAACATGTGGCTACTCACAACTGTTGCTGTGGGGGCCCGCAGGAAATCCCACCTGCGAACATGTGGCCACTCACAGCTGTTGCTGTGGGGCCAGCAGGAGACCCCACCTGCGAACATGTGGCTACTCACAGCTGTTGCTGTGGGGCCAGCAGGAGACCCCACCTGCGAACATGTGGCTACTCACAACTGTTGCTGTGGGGGCCCGCAGGAAACCCCCACCTGCGAACATGTGGCTACTCACAACTGTTGCTGTGGGGGCCCGCAGGAAATCCCACCTGCGAACATGTGGCCACTCACAGCTGTTGCTGTGGGGCCAGCAGGAGACCCCACCTGCGAACATGTGGCTACTCACAGCTGTTGCTGTGGGGCCAGCAGGAGACCCCACCTGCGAACATGTGGCTACTCACAACTGTTGCTGTGGGGGCCCGCAGGAAACCCCCACCTGCGAACATGTGGCTACTCACAACTGTTGCTGTGGGGGCCCGCAGGAAATCCCACCTGCGAACATGTGGCCACTCACAGCTGTTGCTGTGGGGCCAGCAGGAGACCCCACCTGCGAACATGTGGCTACTCACAGCTGTTGCTGTGGGGCCAGCAGGAGACCCCACCTGCGAACATGTGGCTACTCACAACTGTTGCTGTGGGGGCCCGCAGGAAACCCCCACCTGCGAACATGTGGCTACTCACAACTGTTGCTGTGGGGGCCCGCAGGAAATCCCACCTGCGAACATGTGGCCACTCACAGCTGTTGCTGTGGGGCCAGCAGGAGACCCCACCTGCGAACATGTGGCTACTCACAGCTGTTGCTGTGGGGCCAGCAGGAGACCCCACCTGCGAACATGTGGCTACTCACAACTGTTGCTGTGGGGGCCCGCAGGAAACCCCCACCTGCGAACATGTGGCTACTCACAACTGTTGCTGTGGGGGCCCGCAGGAAATCCCACCTGCGAACATGTGGCCACTCACAGCTGTTGCTGTGGGGCCAGCAGGAGACCCCACCTGCGAACATGTGGCTACTCACAGCTGTTGCTGTGGGGCCAGCAGGAGACCCCACCTGCGAACATGTGGCTACTCACAACTGTTGCTGTGGGGGCCCGCAGGAAACCCCCACCTGCGAACATGTGGCTACTCACAACTGTTGCTGTGGGGGCCCGCAGGAAATCCCACCTGCGAACATGTGGCCACTCACAGCTGTTGCTGTGGGGCCAGCAGGAGACCCCACCTGCGAACATGTGGCTACTCACAGCTGTTGCTGTGGGGCCAGCAGGAGACCCCACCTGCGAACATGTGGCTACTCACAACTGTTGCTGTGGGGGCCCGCAGGAAACCCCCACCTGCGAACATGTGGCTACTCACAACTGTTGCTGTGGGGGCCCGCAGGAAATCCCACCTGCGAACATGTGGCCACTCACAGCTGTTGCTGTGGGGCCAGCAGGAGACCCCACCTGCGAACATGTGGCTACTCACAGCTGTTGCTGTGGGGCCAGCAGGAGACCCCACCTGCGAACATGTGGCTACTCACAACTGTTGCTGTGGGGGCCCGCAGGAAACCCCCACCTGCGAACATGTGGCTACTCACAACTGTTGCTGTGGGGGCCCGCAGGAAATCCCACCTGCGAACATGTGGCCACTCACAGCTGTTGCTGTGGGGCCAGCAGGAGACCCCACCTGCGAACATGTGGCTACTCACAGCTGTTGCTGTGGGGCCAGCAGGAGACCCCACCTGCGAACATGTGGCTACTCACAACTGTTGCTGTGGGGGCCCGCAGGAAACCCCCACCTGCGAACATGTGGCTACTCACAACTGTTGCTGTGGGGGCCCGCAGGAAATCCCACCTGCGAACATGTGGCCACTCACAGCTGTTGCTGTGGGGCCAGCAGGAGACCCCACCTGCGAACATGTGGCTACTCACAGCTGTTGCTGTGGGGCCAGCAGGAGACCCCACCTGCGAACATGTGGCTACTCACAACTGTTGCTGTGGGGGCCCGCAGGAAACCCCCACCTGCGAACATGTGGCTACTCACAACTGTTGCTGTGGGGGCCCGCAGGAAATCCCACCTGCGAACATGTGGCCACTCACAGCTGTTGCTGTGGGGCCAGCAGGAGACCCCACCTGCGAACATGTGGCTACTCACAGCTGTTGCTGTGGGGCCAGCAGGAGACCCCACCTGCGAACATGTGGCTACTCACAACTGTTGCTGTGGGGGCCCGCAGGAAACCCCCACCTGCGAACATGTGGCTACTCACAACTGTTGCTGTGGGGGCCCGCAGGAAATCCCACCTGCGAACATGTGGCCACTCACAGCTGTTGCTGTGGGGCCAGCAGGAGACCCCACCTGCGAACATGTGGCTACTCACAGCTGTTGCTGTGGGGCCAGCAGGAGACCCCACCTGCGAACATGTGGCTACTCACAACTGTTGCTGTGGGGGCCCGCAGGAAACCCCCACCTGCGAACATGTGGCTACTCACAACTGTTGCTGTGGGGGCCCGCAGGAAATCCCACCTGCGAACATGTGGCCACTCACAGCTGTTGCTGTGGGGCCAGCAGGAGACCCCACCTGCGAACATGTGGCTACTCACAGCTGTTGCTGTGGGGCCAGCAGGAGACCCCACCTGCGAACATGTGGCTACTCACAACTGTTGCTGTGGGGGCCCGCAGGAAACCCCCACCTGCGAACATGTGGCTACTCACAACTGTTGCTGTGGGGGCCCGCAGGAAATCCCACCTGCGAACATGTGGCCACTCACAGCTGTTGCTGTGGGGCCAGCAGGAGACCCCACCTGCGAACATGTGGCTACTCACAGCTGTTGCTGTGGGGCCAGCAGGAGACCCCACCTGCGAACATGTGGCTACTCACAACTGTTGCTGTGGGGGCCCGCAGGAAACCCCCACCTGCGAACATGTGGCTACTCACAACTGTTGCTGTGGGGGCCCGCAGGAAATCCCACCTGCGAACATGTGGCCACTCACAGCTGTTGCTGTGGGGCCAGCAGGAGACCCCACCTGCGAACATGTGGCTACTCACAGCTGTTGCTGTGGGGCCAGCAGGAGACCCCACCTGCGAACATGTGGCTACTCACAACTGTTGCTGTGGGGGCCCGCAGGAAACCCCCACCTGCGAACATGTGGCTACTCACAACTGTTGCTGTGGGGGCCCGCAGGAANGCAGCTCTCCGGGTCTCCTCCGAGCTAGGCGCAGCTCTCCGGGTCTCCTCCGAGCTAGGCGCAGCTCTCCGGGTCTCCTCCGAGCTAGGCGCAGCTCTCCGGGTCTCCTCCGAGCTAGGCGCAGCTCTCCGGGTCTCCTCTGAGCTAGGCGCAGCTCTCCGGGTCTCCTCTGAGCTAGGCGCAGCTCTCTGCTGCCCTGCTGGGTCTTCATCCAGGAAGATCTTGCTAAACGAGGGAGAAGGTCATCTTGGACAAAAGTTGATGAGACTGATGATATACAAGGCAGAAATCAGAATCTGTCAGTCAAGCCGGGGACAATGGAGCGTTGATATCTTTTGAAGAAGGGGAAGCCAAGACCCAGAGATATTACAAGCCTCGCCCAGGGTCAAACAAATAATGTGATAAGACGACATGGAAATGTCACTGTAAAGGACGAAATGCAGGTTGAAGCTCGCTCTTCCCAATGGCTGCGTCTAAGGGCAAGCCATTTGGGTCAGGGTCAGGGTCAGGGAACCGGCCTGACAAGCAGCAGTCTGAGGCTTCTATCTAAATGTGGCTTCTAAAGACAAGATCCTGTCAGCAGCTCCACAAGGGCTCTGCACTGCCAGCGAGTCAGGGAGAGCTCGGCTCATACCAGAGGCTCTGCTCCTCACAGAGCGAACCTGATCCTGTGCTGCAGGCCCACCCTGGCTACCGTACTCATCGAAGCTACTCCAAGAGAAGGGCAGGCATAGCTTGGCCACCACCTAGGGGACGTAAGGTCAGCACACATGCCAGATGAGCTGAGGCTGGGCCTTCGTGAGACAAGGCTTTCCACAACTTTGTCCTCAAATTGTTTTTCAAAACTCCCATGTCAAAGTGGTAGTTTTAGTGCTGAAGCTGATGAATGGTAATCATTAGCCAAGAGGTGTGTTATGGGGGGGTCGGGGGAGTGCTGGGGGTGCGTGTGCTCTGGTGCTGCCAAATGCCAATGATGAGGGGTGGTGAGGAATGTGGCTCACATGCTCACCTATCCAAAGTAATGGTCACAAGTGAGGCGTTAGAAGCCGACATGTAAAGACCTTAGTGAGCAAAGTGACTGCCACCAAATCTCAGCCTCCGCTGGCTCTCTGCGTCCTCTTCGGTGGAAGAACCAGTTCCTGCCATGTTGTCCTCTAACACCCACACGCACGCCATGGTACATATGTGTGCCTACATATATGTGCAGGCATGCATACGCACACATACCACATACCCTAAATAAATAAATTAATAAAAGAACTTATTTGCTGGGTAGGGTGGTGCATGCCTTCAATCCCGGCACTCTATAGGCAAAGGCAGGAGAGTCTCCATGAGATAAAGGCCAGATGGATCCACATAGTGAATTCTGGGTCAGGTGGGGTTACAGGGACCTTGTCTCAAAAAGAACAAAATGGAAAGAAGAAAAGAAAAGAAAAGAAAGAAAGAAAGAAAGAAGGAAAGAAAGAAGAAAGAAAGAAAGAAGGGAGGGAGGGAGGGAGGAAGGAAAGAAGGAAGGAAGGAAGGAAGGAAGGAAGGAAGGAAGGAAGGAAGGAAGGAAGGAAGGAAGGAAGAGCTTAGTATCCTCTCTGGAAGTCAGGAAGTAGAGCTATTGTTTGTTTTGAAGGTCTAAGTGCCTTATACATGGTAAGGACTCAGTGATGGGTTCTCGGATGATGTGGAAAAGCTAAACATACACATGAATAAGAGCGGCCTGTGGGGCTGGAGAGATGGCCTAGCGGTTAAGAGCGCCAACCACTCTTGCAGAGGACCCGGGTTCGATCCCCAGCACCCACATGGCGGCTGAGAACCATCTGAAACTCCAACTCCAGGAGAACTCCAGCTCCAGGGGAATCCGACGCCCACTTCTGACCTCCGCGGCATTGCACGACACGGGTGCACAGACTTGCATGCAGATAATACATTCGTACACATACAGAAATAAATAAAATTAATAAAAAAAAAAAAGAGCGGCCTGTGAAGTCCTCCCAGGTGGGCCACTTCCCCTTCCTGGCTCTCTCCCTCCCTCACACCATGTGAAGTCCTCCCAGGTGTCCACTTCCCCTTCCTGGCTCTCTCCCTCCCTCACACTGTGAAGCCCTCCCAGGTGTGTCCACTTCCCCTTCCTGGCTCTCTCCCCTCTTCACACTGTGCCATGGTAGTGTGTGCTTAGTCCCAGGGTGGAGTCAAGAGGGAAAACTCAGAATCTCAAGACATTTCATAAGGATGAATAAGTAGTGTTGCTCAGAGCACGGCCCGTGGACTGTGACTGCTTTAAGCAGTTAATGAGTGGTAACAGAAGACAGTTTGGCAGCCAAGCACAGTTCGGTCGGGTGGCCCATACAAGATGGTGCCAGTACCCACTGGAAATCTGAAGGACCTGCTATTGGATCACACTATGAATCTTCAAAGGAGGCAGGTATGTAGTATTTAGTAAATTCCTTTGATGAGGGGAAAACGTCTTACTTTATTGTCTGGGCAAACATCGATCTTTGATTTCTCTCCACTTACCACTTCTCTGCACTACCTCCCAACCCTAGAGGAGACAATATGTGTCACAAATAGTATTTCTTGGTGCCAGCAGCGTCTATATCATCTTGGCCATATGAACACTCCCATCCTACAGGATGCAGAATCAGAATTTGTGCTTTGGTAAGACACTCTAGGTGAGTCCTTTGTGCAATGAAATCTGAGATGCAGACGGATTGTCATAAGGCACCCATTTAACAATGGTGATTCATGTAGCCAGGATCAAGCTCATAAACACCATTTCAAAACACCGCCTCCAGGAGATTCTAACTGAGACGGTGTGTGGACCCCTACTGATGAACACTGACCACCCACCCCTCTTTTAACTGACGATCTCCTGGCCCAAGTGCAAGACTATAAAGTTGCAGAGTAGCCCTGAGGCAATGTTTGTTTTTACAGCAGTGCCTGGGTGATGGTATCCTCATCATCTTGAAAGTTAGTGATAAGGAAATGGATAGTGATAAGGAAATGGAGCCATGGAGAGGGACTCCAAAGGCCTAGGGCAGGTGCCTCGGGGGTCAGCAGGTGCATCAGAGTGAAGTGGTTCCCTGCAGTCTGCTGCTGCCAT
>VZQC01007618.1:0-72775 GCA_009823505.1 Rhizomys pruinosus
TGGAACCGTCAATCGTAAGCTCAAATAAACTCTTCCTTTTATAAGTTCCTTGGTCATGGTGTTTTATCACAGCAACAGAAAAGTGACTAACACAGGTAATATGCCTCTTATTCTTTTATTTAATTAATTAATTAATTAATTAATTTAATGTGTTCGAGTGTTCTTCCTGACTGTATCTAAGTACCATATGCATGCAATGCCAATGGGAGTCAGAAGAAGCCATTGGATCCCTTGGAACTAGAGTTATGGACAGTTGTTATCTGTCATGTCGGTGCTGGGAACCAAACTGGGTCCTCTGCAAGGGCAATCAGTGCTCTTAACTGCTGAGCCGTCTCTCAGATTGAGACTTGCAGACTCTCACAGTTAACAACTGGGGTTCGAACTCAAGCACTTCAGACACCAGCGTCCATGTTCCTGCTGTCCTTTCCATGTCCCCACTTCCTCTGTCCCCTCATTCAAAGTACGTTTGATGGGCACTAAAGGTGCATATCAGTTACTTCTCTTCTTACTGTGACAGAATTCCTAACAAAACGTCTCATGGAAGGGTTTATTTTGTCCCCTAGATTGGGGGCACACCACATCAGCGTGGGGGAGTCATGGTGCGAGAAGCACGTGGCTGCTGGTCACGCTGTGTCCAATCAGGAAGCAGAGATGCGTGCTGGAGCTCAGCTCTCCTCCTTTCTGTTCAGTCTAGAACCCCTCAGGGCCACTCACAGGCAGGGTGGATCTTTCTTCTTGGTTAAATCTTTCTGGAAACCCAGAGGTTTGTTTTCATGATGGTTCAAAATCTAGAAAAGTTGGTGATGAAGATAAAGCATCAGCAGCTGTAACCAATGAATGACAGGGCTGTAGGGTGTGTTTACAGAGAGGGAAAGACGTCAGCAGCCCTGCTGACAACACACAATTCAAGTTGTAGCACCAGTCGGACTATGTGGAATCGTGATCTCTGAAAGAAACTCAGTGAGAATGGACACGGAGATAAAGCGTCTCCAGGGGCAACCAGCAAAGAGGAAGTGAGAGAAAGGGTGGTTTCAGAACCTGTGTGCTCATGTGTTTTCTGTGCTTAGCATTGTCGCCCTCCAGGTTAACCATGACCAGGTCTGGCTGCTTCAGTTTCAGGCACACGGAATCTCTAAGACCATCTCCATTCTGCCCCGTAGCTGTGTCACTGGATAGCTGAAAAGGGCTCGGCTTTTCAATGACTCGTCATTCAAGGGTCTTATCACTTCTTGCAATATTTCCTCTCTTCAATGAAAATTCGCCTTCAGCAGCATTGGCCTCTCAATTGGACTTGAAGGTTGTAAAGGTGGAGAATGGAAAGTCAGTCAAAATGAAACCTTCAACTTGAGTTTTCAAGTGCAATGATAATTTCAAAGTTCAAATACGGAACAAAGTTTTTTCTTGTCCTGACTTTAGTACTGCTGAAGGAAGCAGAGGCTCCCATCTACCCCTCTGACCCCATCTTGGTCCTGAAAGAGCCTAAGAGCTGAGGGACCCAACCAAACTGTTAGTTTGCAAGGGGTAGAGTCCCTTTTTGTCCATGTAGTGTGAGGATGGCACATATGAAAGCCTGGTTGTCCTCATTAAGAAATGGTGTGTGCCTTTGGCAATTTAATTGTATTTTTACAGTGAGGTTGGGTCCTCTCTTTTCCCAGGCTCTTATGGAAAAGTTTGCTCTCTTACACTATCAAGAAGTATCATGGATTCAAAAGGCAGGGTGACTTGGATTCCTCTTAACCTACGGGCTGGGAACCTGTCTGCAGTTTAGGCACTGAGAAAGGAGAATAAGATCTTGTGGGATCCCTTCCTTTGCTTGTCAGGAATTAAAATCAAAACGGCTAATCTCATCAAATAGATTTAAGTCACTTACTTTCTGGAGTAGGGGGAGACTGGCCATTTTCAAATATGTGCATGCAAATTATTTGGAGACTGTCACATTGGACTTCCAACAGTATTTGTGAGAAGTTTTTCACCTGAGAATGTGTGGGTTCCTTTGCTCTTTAGCTGTTTCTTGGAGCTCTGATCACTGGTGACTCCTAGCATTGCATTCTAACTTCTGTGTGAAGTCTATAAGGTATTCTTAAATTTTTCTTCTATGGGTGTGGAGTTGGCAGAAGGCCTGAAAACCTGAGAGGAATTCTCTAAAAAATGAGACACCTCTACATTTCCCTGGTTGGAGTCCTTCTATGGAAATTCTGGTTCTACTTTCTGTAGACATGTTAGAGAACAATTTATGACAGTCAGTAAGGCAGCCAACAAAAAGTTCCAGGTTTTCTCTCCCATGCAGATGGTGTGATCATTTGGATCAGAACACCTTTTCACTTTTTTCTTTTTTCTTTTTTTTTTTCTTTTAACTATTTGCTCAAACTTGAATACTTAAGAAAGCCAAACACATGAAAAAAAATTAGTGCCCACATCATCAAAGAAAAAGAGCCTTCAGGTAGCAGGTTGACAAGCTGTCCTGTATGAGCCGGAGAACATGCAGAATTGAGCAGGTGACATTTTCCAGACTGTCCTAAACGGAACAATAGAAATAGTATACGTCTAGTCTTGTTTGAGTCTTGTGATTCTGTGCATCATAGGCATAGCTGAGGGATTGCTGCAAGATAGCTTTCAGCCATTTAAACAGTTATGCATTGTGATTCTATCTCAGAATCAGTGGTTAAAGCCAAACCCACTTGAATGTGTCAGCAGGCCAATGCCAAGCTTCGCCTCTCCTTATCACACATCCTACAAAGATCTTGAAAATATTAAGCGGGCCGGAGAGATAGCCTAGCAGTTAAGAGCACCGACTGCTCTTGCAGAGGACCTGGGTTCGATCCCCAGCACCCACATGGCAGCTGAGAACCGTCTGTAACTCTAATTCCAGGAGAACTCCAGTTCCAGGGGAATCTAACACCCTCTTCTGACCTCTGCGGCATTGCACGACATGGGTGCACACACCTGCATGCAGACAGTACATTCATACACATAGAAAATAAATAAATAAAAAATTTTATAAAAAATTAAAAAAAAGAAAATATTAAGCAAAAATTCATAAGACACGTCAGTGTCAAGCATTAGTGTTTTGTTTTCCATTAGGCCAGAGAGGTATGTGGTTCTCTTAGAAAGTATACTTATCTGAATTAAATAAAATGTCACTTATTTGTCTAGGATTTGTAGCCCCCAAACTTGAACCATTTTATCCATTAATGAGACCCTAGAAAAATGTGAGATGAGTTTTTTGTAACTAAAAATTGGTATCACATTAACTAGAGATATAGTTCCATTGATGGAGTACTTGCCTGGCATCAAATTCTGGGTTTAATCCCGGCATCACATAAAACCAGGGTAGAGCCTGTGAGATAGCTCAGTGGATAGAGGCACTTGCCACCAATATCCCAAATGGTGGAAGAAGACCAACTTCCTAAACTTGTCCTCTGACTTCTACATGTCTCCCGTAGCAAGCAAGCACACATGTGTGTCTCTCCTTTTTCTCTTTCTTTCTCTTGGTCTCATGTAATTTAAAAATTTTTTTAAACAAAAAAGATTGTGTTAGTATACACCTTTATTCTTTTTTTTTTTTTTTTTTTTTTTTTTTTTTTNTTTGAGACAGGGTCTCCCTGTAGCCCCAGCTGTCCTGAAACTCACTCTGTAGACCAGGCTGGCCTTGAACTCACAAAGATCTGCCTGCCTCTGCCTCCCAAGTGCTAGGATTAAAGGCGTGCACCACCACGCCCAGCAGTATCCCATCACTGGGAAGCAAAAACAGGAGTCTCAAGAGTAGAAGGTCATCTTTAGCTATTTAAGAAGTTCAAAGCCAGCCTTTGGATGTGAGGCCCTGTATCAAAAAGAAAATTCATACCATATTGGCCATGCACCAAATCTCATGAAGAAAATCATGGGAAAACCCTCAGGCCTGTGACCAGAGCTTGTGTGCTCATGGTGTATGCATACGTCTCCTCAGGTTTTGTTGGAGGATTAAGGTGAGGACAAGGAAAAAAGAAAAGGCTAAAGAAGGTAAGTCGGCATTATCTGCCAGAACAGAATGTGGGCTCAGTGAGGGTGAGTCCCCAGAGCCAGGATAGCTGTGGGCGTAGAGGAGACACTAAGAAATATCCACAAAGTTAGCTGATGAGAGGAAGGAGGCGAGGCACAGCTGCAGTCTCTCAGGTCTCTGTGGCTTCGGTTCAGTTGGTGCCTTCCTTGTTGAAGGAACTCTCATCTCTTGCCTATGGCCCTGCAGAGGCTGATCCCAGGAACTCCCTGTCTTAGTTGGAGTTTTCCCAGGAGATCAGGATAATAGTGCAGGTTGCTGACAACTGTGGTCAAGGACTGAGGCAGGAGCTGGCTCAGGAGCAGGGAAGAATCCAGTACAGCCTGTGTCTTTACACCAGCTACGATCTCAGTCACAGAGCCCAGGCCTGCTGGAGCATCTGAGGACGAGTACAAAGCATGAGGCTCAAGTTAGCCTACTTGAACAGCATGCATGATCCCTGGCATTTCTGGTCTATGTGGTTCTGAAGGTTAATCTTGATTATCAACTTGATTGGACTGAGAAATGCACAGAAATGTGAACCGCACTCTTGGGTGTCTGTGAGGGTGTTTCCAAAGTGAATCAACTAAGGGAGGAAAACTTGTCTTTAATGTGGGTAGCACCGTGCAACAGACTAGTATCCACATGGAATGGAAGGGGAGGAAGAGGAGCCAGGCAGCACATGTGACCTCCGCTTCCAGGCCACCACAACGTGATCAGCTTTGCTCTTCTGCTTGATTCCTGCTGTGATGTTTAGCCCCATATCAGGCTCAAAGCAGAATAAATCCTCCATTAAGTTGCCTTTCTCTGGTCCATCTCATCAATGAAATTATTGAGAAAACAGAGCTGATATGGCCCATTTGAAGGACCTCAGAAGAAGAGTGGAACAAAGCCTTGAGTTGGGCAGGGAAAGCAAGGCTGAAAGGGCTGGTCTGTTTGCATCCTCGGGAACACATCTGCAGGCTGTGGAGACTCAGGGCAGAGCCAGGCATGCTTAGTAGAAAAGAGCTGGAAAATGAGCAAAGCTACCACCCCGAAGCCTGGCAGGGCATTCCTGGTGTATGGCACAAAGTGGGCGTTCACTCCCTGGCGCTGCTTCTGTGCTCATGGGTGGAGTAACTTGGGGAAACAGCTTAAAGCTCAGGATGATGGCTGGGTATGCCAGCTTCAGTTCCAATCACACCCCTAAATCCAACCATTAAATCTTTGGGAATTTTAGAAGATAATTATCAAACACAGCAAGTAGTAAATCTAAAATTTTTCATTGAGTTATATTAAAACAAATATAGTAAACACTTAAAATTCAACATTAAAAATTATCTTACCACCTTTCACTATAATCAGTGTTCTGAAGGGTTTTAAAAATGTTTTTCCACTTACATGGTGGAAGTACTATATAATGGTCCACTACTATATAATGGTGTACTATGTAATGGTCTACTACTATATAATGGTCCACTACTCTGTAATGGTCTACTACTATGTAATGGTCCACTACTCTGTAATGGTCTACTACTATATAATGGTCCACTACTCTGTAATGGTCTACTACTATGTAATGGTCCACTACTATTGCTCATCTTTCCTCAAGTTTGGTGATGCCATTGTTGGAATCTGCCAGGATAAGAGGGGAAATTATAAATTATATCTGGGCTTAACTTCCTGGTTTAGTGAATGTTTAGGCTTGTATGATGAAAAATGTTAACGATGAAAATTAAAGAAGAAAAGAAGTATTGACTTCACCCAGCTGTGACTCCTATGAACTAAAATAACAACAACTGGGTTGGTGATATATGCCCACCGGTGCAATACTGGTATGAATATTATGAGAGTAAACAAACACTTTCTAGTTGGATTTAAAGTCCAATTAAATTGTGTGTTCCACTCCATAAGATGGAGCCCATACCTGACATGGATATCAGGCTTAAGAACCTAAGCTGGCTAGGTCACAGGGTGTAGAGGAGAGCCTAAAACTAGTTTTCTACAAAATGGCTATAGTATTAAACTGACTGGTAAAGACTTATTGTTATACTTGTAGACTAATATATCTCTCGGCTCTCATCAGAAGAGTTTCCTTATGCAGCACATGGTGATTAGCATAGACTCACAACTGGCCAGTGCAGAAAACAAGAACTCCTGAATAGGATACCTAATATCGAACTTTGCCTCCCAAGGCTCAAGGATCATTACAGAAGAAGGGGTAGAAAGACTGTAAAAGCGAGAAGTGGTGGACGAGCACAAGGAAATAGAGTTTTCTAGACAGCTGCTCAGTCACTTATGTAAATTCTCCCCAGAACTGCACAAGTCCAGGGCAAGCTCAAACCAAACAAAATCCCAGCATAGATGTGGAGAAGTTGGTCAGAAACCCCAGCCCTAGCCAAGGAACTATTGGCAACATGTGGCTGCTGGCAGGGGAGAGTCTGTCACTTTCAACAATGTGACTCTTGATATGTTAACCAGGCTCCTGTGAATGGACCCACTCTGAAGGATATTTAGGGATACCAATTAGGCTCGATAAGCCTTATATATGGAACAGAGTGCATTAAATTGTGCAGGGGGATGATGGGAGGTGCAGGTAGAGAATGGGATCTAAATACCATCAACATATATTGTATGACAATTGCAAAAATTCAATAATTTTTTTAACAAGTAGTGTGTCTATAGCCATTATACTGCCATGGAAGCACACGCTGAAGGGATATTCTTCCAACATTATAAAGCCATAATCATATTCAGCTAAAAGGTCACCAACATTATTGACCTTCATCACATGGAATGTAGACAAAGACACCAATCAACATTCAACTATACTTACTCACCAATGGCAATTAATAGTAGGATCAGTCCAGATAAAAGAATTTAGCATAGACCCAAAAGCTCAATGTAATTTATGCAAATGAGTTGGCTATATGGAAGTTAGAAAGAATACTGGATATTTTAACATCATTATTAAATTGAGTGTTACATATCCTTTGTAAGAGTAGAACATAGGATAAACTTATACACACATGCACACACATGGGTCCCTTGTCATTTACTAGCACTTCATTAGTTGGGGCACCACACCCTTCTCTATCTGGTGCTAATAGTGAGCTAGCAAAATGCAAGGAGCTGCTGGAAAAGGAAGCTCCATTTCTCCCCCAGTACTGAGTGTCTTTGTAGAATAAGAACAGTTACAATATCATGCTTTCTTGAAGACCAGGACAGGTGTGAACTCCCACCAGATGCACGAACAACTGTTATAAAGGTTCACCCACACCACACCTACCATCACATACATCCCCCAGACCTTGGATTTTTCTTTTGTGTGTTTCATTCAGATCACATATATAATTTGAGAATCTGCAAATTACAAAGGGTCTTCCAAACAATGTTAGTATGTAAATATAAAATATATCATTAAATTCCCATCATTAATATTGAAGAGTAAGTCAATATTTGCTACAAAAAAGTCTCAGGGGAATGTGCCTTTCTGCCTGGTTCTATGCCTCACAGACTTATTCAATTATTATTTAATTACCCGGTTAAATGTCATGGCTTACAAAGCTAGGATTAGATTAATAATAGCATGAGGTTTATTTTAAACCAGTCCCACGCTAGATAGAGCTGATTTTGTTTTATTCTCTCGTAGGGCACAGAATTTACATTAGCCTTCTGCACCTGGTTCTGAAAAGAATCAGTTTTGTTTGATCTCTGTCCTCCCCAACACACACACACACACACACACACACACACACACACTTTTGAAAAGTAATTCTCATATTTTTCCAGTCTTTCAGCTGTTCTCCACCCTATCTCGTCTTATCCCCTCTGGGAGTCTTAATTCTATAGCAAATCAAATACCTTAACAAATAATTGTGCCTGAAACACAGAAATAGAAAGTAGATGCGGGGTGGCGCAGAACCATCCAGTTTCAAAAGAAGGTGGGACATCATGCAGGGCAGTTTCCAAGCCAGTACCTTATGACTGAATGTCATGCTGGCTAATTCATCTCCACATAGTTGCTATAGCAACCACTCTATCAGGAGGATTTCTTGGCACCTAAATGGACTTTATTTTCCTGACATTCAAAAAAGAGGGCGATGACAATGTCTAATAAGAAAATTGACTGACATCAAATGACATTCTTTTCAGTTTTACCATATTGGACCAACATTTGGGTATTTTGAGTATGGTCTTTTGTCAGTCCTAGAGGGCAGAGGTGCATGCTGTTGGTGGGGGTGGAGCAGAAGGGAGGGAGCAGACAGACCCAGGAGGGCTAAGGAGAAGGCTGGGAGAGCAGCTGAAGCATGGTGGGCCACGGGGGCCTTTTGTTTTCTACCATCTGTGTGCTGCGGTTTTGGGAGTGGAGCCAATGACACGTTACCTGTATTGTGCTCCCTGAGCTGGGCGAGGCAGCCAGTCCTGCCTCAGACGGGCGCCTCCCATACAATGAATGGCAAGGCCATAATAGCCCGGCAAATAAACTCTCTGAACATTTGGCTTTATGAATATTGAGCAAAATTCTACAAATGCATTATGAAAATGGCTCTAATTGAACAGACATCTGAATCCCATGGTGAGCTCAAGGCCACTCATTTGTATGAATGAGGAATAGTTTTCCAAGTAACTGGTGAGCTTCCAAAACTGGTGCACTTAAAGGGGTACTGTTTGACAATTGCTCTTAAAGAATATAGCTGAGGCTGAGAGGAATATAAGCAGTGTATGTACATATAGGCCTTTTCAGATAATAAAAATAAAAATCAGATGAAGCCTTGAAATATCAAAATACCACATAGCCTCGCCCAAAGTCAGTTTGGCAAGCAACAACAAAATTCTTAAATATTTTTAATAACCTTTGACCTGGCAGAGCACCTCTAATTGTCTGAAGGTGACGATGGTGATGTAGAGCTCTGACGATGAGCCAGCCGACTGTAATGTATATTATCACTTTGTCTTCAGCAGTCAGTAACAATGGTGATGTATGTGGAGCATAGATGATGAGCCAGCTGACTGCGATGTATATTATCACTTTGTCTTCAGCAGTCTCCTGAATGTAAAACATGAAGAGCTGGTTACAATGTTATGGCATATCCATGTAACTGAGTATGTTGCAGCCATTAAAGATGTTGCTAAGGTCTGTATGATAAAATGGCAAGCATGTTAATGTTGATAATGCTGTACTGATACAGTTTGGAATGTCCCCCCAAGGCACACTCATGACCCGTTGGCCCTCACCACTATTAGGAGGTGGTGGGGACCTTTAGGAAGGGGACCATAGTGGAAGGAAGTTAGGTAGTGGTGGGGTGCCACTGAAGGAAGGCAGTGTTGGGTTCCCACTGAAGGAAGGCAGTGTTGGAGTCCCACTGAAGGAAGGCAGTGTTGGGGTGCCACTGAAGGAAGGCAGCGTTGAGGTGTCACTGAAGGAAGGCAGTGGTGGGGAGCCACTGAAGGAAGGCAGTGTTGGGGTCCCACTGAAGGAAGGCAGTGTTGGGGTCCCACTGAAGGCAGACAGTGTGGGGGTCCCACTGAAGGAAGGCAGTGTTGGGGTCCCACTGAAGGCAGTATCAAGGCCACAGCCCCTCCTATCTCCTGTGCTTCCCGGATGCTCTCGGCTGTGATCTTCTGCCTTACTCCAGGCTCTAAAACACTGGGATCAGTGTCTATGCATTGAAACCTCTGAAACCACGAACCCAAAGCCTTTATTCCTTTTAAGATGATTATCTTAAGTACTGTTATTTATTATTTATTTTCACAGCAACAGACAGTTCACTAAAGCAACTACCAAAAAGAAAAAAGCAGATTATAAATAGCTGAGCCCATCTTCAATAGCATACATAGACTAAACAGGAAATCTTTTCAGACATGATAAAATTTCAACAACTGATAGTTCTATAGAACAGATTTTATTTTTGTTTTAATTCACTGTTCTTAGTTATATTTGGGGGTTTTGAATAGTGCATTTTTCCTACTTGATTAAAGTTTTGTGAATGTATTGAACAAAAGGACATACTCCTTTTTACGTTTCTGTCTAGTAATTGCTTATGCAGTGTATGTCCAAGTTATTTTAGGAGAAGGAGGATCCTGGTCAGATATCCTCTACTTAACGTGTCCAATAAATTCACATCTACTAGGGGAATGGATGGAGCACAGAGGCCCAGTTTCTCTTGACTAGAGAAAGATGTGGAATATGGTATCAACCCCCTTTCTGGTAAGTCTTGATCTGGGACTTGTAGCTCAGGGTCTCTCCTGTTCTCTAGAAGAACAAAATGGCTAGAAGCAGTGACCCAGAAAGGTAGGGACAAGGAGACATCCAGGTAGTTCTATAACCACAGCAAAAAGCATTATAAATGAAGTGTGATTATCAAATAACAAAAATGGTTCTATAGCAGTCTTGGGCGGGGGGCTCTCCACAAAGTACAGTATAGAAATAACCCACTGAACTGGGCACGGTGATGCATACTTGTAATGTCAGCACTCAGATGGTAGAAGGATTGTTTCAAGTTCAAGGCAAGCCTGGTCTATCCCTGAAGCCAGCCAGGGATAGAAACTAAGACCTTGTCTCAAAAAAGGGAGGAACTTGGGTGATGCTCAGTTAGTAGAATGCTTGACACAAAAGCATATGGACCCGAGTTCAATTCCCTAGAACCCAGATAAAGCAAACAGAACAAAAGCCAGAGAGGGTGGCATGTTTATAAGCCCAGACTAGTGAAGTAGAAACAGGTAGAGCCCAGGGGTACACTGGCCTACTTGTTGAGCTTCAGGCCAATAAGAGACCCTGTTTCAGTAAAACAAAGTGAACAACATCAGAGCACCAATAGCCAGGGTCACCGTCTGGCCTATACATGCACTTGTATAAATATACATGCACCCATCCATGAATACATACATGTACCTGCTCACACAGAAACTTACACATGAACATATACACAAAGAGGAAAAAGGAAATATCCTAAACCTATCCAGGGGTAATAACACTCCACCCTTTCTGAACTTCCTGAGGAATCGTGAATATTACAGAGGATGTTTGCTATCTTCTCCTTCTTATGCCAGGAAAGATGCTGGCAATCAGTCAATCAGCTAATCAATCAACCAACCAATCAATCAATCAACTAGAGTTTGCCTTCAGCTGGGACCCTTTGGCCATCCTTGCTCAGACTAAATCTTCCCAATCAACATGACAAAAGATCATGATTTAATCTACCAGGCTTGCTTTGTACTATGGGACATCATACACAAAGACTAAATAAAAGATCTTTGTTTGAAATGAGATATTTTAGAACTCAAAATAAAAGCTAAGAATGGAAAGTCACATAATAGGTTTATTCTAACTTCTTTCAAGGAAAATAATATATATCATCATATTATTTTATATTAACAAATTATATGAAGTATTTTTAATGGCTGCTACAGCTTGTTACATGTGCCTTTATTAATCTTGGCAGCACTTGCATAAACTTATTATATTAACGGAGTTACATGAACTTGATTTTAGAAAAATAATCCATCCTTGGAAGGAAAGTGTCATGGCTTTTATGTAAACAATATTCTTCAACAAACGATGCCCTTTATTTTGGCAACGTGTCCTTCCTGCCATCTGCCTTGCAAAGCACTTGCCAGGGTTGCAATAATAATTGAGTTAGAGAGGGAATTAGATGTAATGGAGGGGAAGAAAATTGATTGCTTAATTTTTATTAGTAGAATGCAAGAAAATTGTGAAGCCCTGCTGTGAACCAAAATGAAACAAAGAGGAAAGGTAGAGAGAGATGGCTCCAGGTGGCAGGAACGTACCTGTACAAACATCCACAGGCCGCTAGGAAGGTTGAGAAAGGCCATGATAGTTGAGGAAGGGACCCTGGAAAGGAAGGAAATAAGGTATGAGAAGCCCGGAGCAAAGTGAGACAGCTGCAGAGAAAAGACACACACACACACACAAACACACACACACACACACACACACACACACACACACACACACACACACACAGAAGTCAGGAGCCTCTGTTGGGAAGGGTGGCTAAGCTCCTGTCGTCTCCCAGGCAGAGATCATATCCTTGCCAGGTTGGGGTTGAAGTCTGGGGTCGGGGCAGGCCATATATATATAAAATGAGAATGGGCAACTCCTGCTTCCTTGACCCTTATCCACTAGAGATAGCTCTGCCTCTGAGCACTTTGAAGGCCCATAAAGAATTCTACAGAGGCTAGGGATACAACTCAGTAGGTAGAGTGCTTGCCTAACACACAGGAAACCCTGGGTCTGATCCCCAGCACCACATAAACTGAGCGTGGAGATACATGCCTGTGATCTCATGACACAGGAAGTAAAGGCACAAGGCTCAGGAATTGAAAGTTGAGGTGGGAAAATACTCTGTGCGTAAGGGAGCTTGCTGTGAAAGCATGGAGATCTGTGTTCAAATTCCTCGAACTCCTGTAGAAAGCTTGTCCTGGCCACATGTGCCTGTAACCCAGGGCTGTAGGAACGGAGACAGGAGGACCAGCAGGCCCTGATGGCCACAGCCTAGCTTCTGGTTTACTGAGAGACTCTGTCTTTAGGTAATAAAGCAGAGGGTGACAAAACAGGACATCTAACATCCTCCTCTGGCACATGCCACACATGTACAACACACACACACACACACACACACACACGCATTATCTTAATTAAAAAGAAATAAGAAATTCAAAGTCATTTTTGGCTATAGCAAGTTTGAGGCCACCCTCATTTCCCTGAGTTGGTCTCAAGATAAAAAAACAAAAATTGTGTGGATTCACAAAAGTCACACAATCAGCCTGCAGTTGCAACCACAGAGGAGTTGTGTTTGTTCTCAGGCAGGAATCAGCACAAGGCTACTGTACAAGGCAGTTGTGCCTCTGGCTTCTTTTTTTAAAAATTAAAAAATTTTTTAATTTATTTTTCTCTATGTGTATGAATGTACTGTCTGCATGCAGGTTCGTGCACCCATGTCCGTGCAATGCCACAGAGGTCAGAAGAGGGTGTCGGATTCCCCTGGAACTAGAGTTCTCCTGGAATTGGAGTTTCAGACTGTTCTCAGCCACATGTGGGTGCTGGGGATCGAACCCGGGTCTTCTGCAAGAGCAGTGGGCGCTCTTCACCGCTAGGCCATCTCTCCAGCCCCGCCTCTGGCTTCTTATGAAGGGAGACTCACTCTCCCTCCTGTGATGTCAGATTCTTTCTTCTCTTAGAAAGATCAGTGATTCTATAACCTGTGTCTGAGTCTCTGGATCCCAAGCTATTCCAGATAGACTTGTCCTGTGTGTGGTCTTCAGATGTCTGAAGAAAGCAGATCTCTGAGACATCTGGTGAAACGAAATGAACAATGCACTCAGGAAGAGAGCATCCAATGATGCTGTTACCACACCATTGTAGGCTTCTTAGAACAGTGCACACGACCAACTGTACCCAGGATGTGGCAGCAGCTCTCTCTGTGAGACACACAGGCTTGAGTGTGCCAAGATCAGAGGCACTGCACAGGCACCTGAGGATTCAATCTCCTGAACTCCCTGTTACTGGACATGTGGGTTCTGGAGATCTAGTTCAAAGGCTTCTCAACTAAGAATCAGGTAAAATGGATGCTCGCCATGTGACACATTTGCTAAAGAAAACCAGCACCACAATTTAACCTTCTCAGAGAAAGCAAAGAAGAAGGCAGGAAGCCAGGTTCTGTGGCAACTAGTGAGGATAACCCGAGTGCGTTTAAGTTACAATTTAACTGATAGAGAAGAATCCAGCAATGCATGAGGAAGGGTGTATCATACAGTTACCTTCAGAATAGAGCAGGAGAGAAGAAATTTGACACTCTCAGCTGATCCTTTATTAAACAGAAGAAAAACAAACTTTGAAAAGCCTATCTAAAAATATATGAAAATATTCACATTATTAAAATTACAGAGAGGCGTAAACTTAGGCAGGCATCATGACACACAGCTAGGTCCCAGAACTCTGAAGGAACAGGCGCAAGGATCACTTGTTCTGAGCCAGTCTGGGCTACAGAGTGAGATCTTTCCCACAACAAAATAGAAACAAACAAGCAAATGCAAACAAATGGATTGCTATTACTCTATTACATGGTAATTATCTAGTTATTCCCCCTTAAAAATGAAAAGAGGAAAAATTCAGATAAAAATCAGAAAGACTGAGGAATTTAACAATGTAAACAGGCAAGGTGGGAATGGGACCTTTCTTCGTAGATTTCCGTTTTTCTAATGTTGCTAAAATAATCATAGCTCCTTATGAGTCAGAAAGCAAATGTTTAATGTTCCTATATCAGAAAAATAATGTATTATCATTTTTCAAAAATAATTTGGAACATTACTGAGGAAATGTTAACTTTTTAAACTATAAGGAATATCCTATGACAGAAGATTTGGCCCCTAAACTCAGTTGAAATGTTGATGGGGTTATGTCCTAATAAACACATCATATATTGGAGATATAAAAATGCATTAAATAGGTGGACATAGTGGCCTCCACCTATGATCTCAGCACTCTGGAGACTGTGGGTGTAGAATCCTCATTTCAGGGTGAAACCTCCTCTCCAAAAAATGCACTTTAATGCATCACAGCTTAGGAATACAGTGTGCCTGAGAGGACCCTTTATTTCCGAACTGGCTGGGAACTGCCACTCACAGCTGCTGCCTGCATCAGAAGAAAGTCTGCCAGAGCATATTGCTAGTCTGGGGAAAGATCAAAATTCAAAATTAGAAATACTGAATGTCTATTGCTTTCACACCAGAGTAAAGACAAAGTATTGGACATGGAACCATCATGAATCTGGAACTATATGTAGTTTGAAATGTGTGGCTCTCTTCTGGGTAGTGATGAATGTGATTCAGAGTCAGGCTTCTTGGGGGCTCTGTTTATAGTGTTCCTCAGCTTCTACTCGATATCAGATTCTCTGGCTCAGCTGATCTCATTTTCCTTTTCTGAACATGGCTAACTATGTAATTGGATATTTTCCAAATACAAATCACCTTTAGACCACCATTTGCTTTTTTTAAATTATGTGTACGTCTGTGTGTTGGGGTGAGGGTTATATGCAGATGTGTGCAGGTGCCCTTGGAGGCCAGGGGTATTGGATACCCTGGAACTGGAGTTACAGGATGTGCTGGATAGCTTTAGTGTCAACTTGACACACCTGGGTTAAGTGAGCCTCCATTGGGGAATTGGCTCCATTGGACTGGCCTGTGGCCACATGTGGAGTATTGTCTTGATTGTTGAGCAACGTGGGAGGGCCCAGCCGACTATGGGTGGTGCCATCCTGGGCAGGTTGTTGTGTACCATATAAGAAGGCAGGCTGGGCATGGGCCAGGGGAACAAGCCAGTAAACAGCACTCCTCCATGGCCTGTGCTTCAGCTCCTGCCTCCAGGTTCCTGCCCTGAGTTCCTGCCTTGGGCTAACTTTTCTGTTGCTGTGATAAATCCACCATGACCAAGGGAACTTATAAAAGGAAGAGTTTATTTGAGCTTACGATTGACGGTTCCAGGGAATCTGAGTCCATTGTGGCAGGAAGCATGGTGGCTGGGGCTGGAGCAGCAAGCCAAGGGTCACATCTCTCAATGAGCACAGGAAGGAGAGAGAGGGAGAGAGAGAGAGAGAAAGAGAGAGAGAGAGAGAGAGAGAGAGAGAGAGAGAGAGAGAGGAGACTGCAAGGCTTGTTAAACTCACTAAGCCTGCCTCCAATAACATACTTCCTCCAGCACAGCCACACCTTCTAAGACCTCCAAGAACAGTGCCACCAACTGGAGACAAAATGTCTGAATACTTAAAGCCTATGGGGGACACTCATTCAAACCACCACATTCCACTCCCTGGCCCCCATAGGCTCATGACCACATAAAATGCAAAATGCATTTAGTCCAACCTTAAAAGTCCCCATAGTCTTTACCAGTCTCAATTCTATTTAAAAGTCTACAGTCCAAAGTCTCTTCTGAGACCCAGGCTAATCTTTTAACTGTAATCTCCTGTGAAATCAAAAGACAAATTACATACTCCCAACATACAGTGGAACTGAATACACATTCCCATTCCAAAAGGGAGGAATAGAGGCATAGTGAGGAAATATTGGACCAAAACAAGACCAAAAACCAGCAGGGCAAACACAAAGTCCTGTAGCTCCATGTGTGACCTCTGGGACTTGACTTCCCAAGGGCATAGATGGCTCAGCTCTTCCAGCTTTGCTTGCAACATACATCTCTTTCTTAGGCTGGTACCACTCCCTGTATGCAGCTCTCCTTGGCAAATATCTCACAGCTCTGGCATCTCAAATGTCTTCTTGGGGTCTCCACTGCCAACCAGGCTTCACATTCACAGCTTCATGCAATGGCCTATCAGGGCTTTCTTTATGCAGGGACACCCTGCTGTACTCTGCCTGGCTGCTGCAGCTGTCGGAAACCGTGGAGAAAGAACTGATGACCCCTTCATTCTTGCAAACTTCATGCCTCTAAAGCCAGTACCATGTGAATGAAATTGCTGAGTTTGGCTGCAAGTTTGAGATGGACCCTGGCCTATTTCAACCACATTTGCAACTTTTCTCTGCCCTGGACTTGTTGGAACAGAAAACCCTTTCAGTATTTTTCTTTCAAAAGCTGGGTGTGGTCTTGCCAGGAAAGTACTGTTTCTGTTGTTTACTTGTAAATCTTGAGGCCCCTCCTTAATCACTTTAATCTCACTTTTTCCATTGTTTTACTTGTAAATATCTAGGCCTCTCCTTAATCGATTTAATGTCCTTATCAAAAGGAACCTCTCCTTCACAGACCTTGGCCCCACCTTTAATCTTCCTAGTGCAGTTTTCAGATCCAAACTGTACATTCTGCATTTCTTTCCACCCCATTTGCTCTTTTTCACTGTAGATCTGCACAATATTCACCATTAATAGCCACGGCACCATTTCTATGTTAGGCTGTCTTGAAATATCCTATGCCAAAGACATCAGTCCATTGCTTTTCAACTTAGCATCAGGCAAGCATTTGGACTGTGGGCAAACTGCTGCCAGACTCTATCAAAATATCCCAGTTGCTGCCTAAGTCTTTATTTTCCTCTGGACCTACATTTTTTGCAGCAATGCTTTCTTCCAGGCTTCTACTAGAATGGCCCCTTAAGCTCTGCTTACAGTAGTCAACAGCTTTTCTAGCCCAAAGTTCCAAAGTCTTCCACATTTCCCCAAACATCCACATGGTCAGGTTCTTCACAGCCAACACCCCAAATTCTGGTACCAAATAACTGTATTAGTCACTTTTCTGTTGCTGTGATAAATCCACCATGACCAAGGGAACTTATAAAGGGAAGAGTTTAATTCCCTTTAAAGGTAGGAACTCGGCAAGGCTCCCCCCTGTCACCACTCCTCTTCAATATAGTGCTTGAAACACTTGCTAGAGCAATAAGGCAAGAAAAGGATATTAAAGGAGTACTAATTGGAAAAGAGGAAGACAAACTATCCTTTTTTTTTTTTTTTTTTTTTTTTTTTTTAGGGATGCTAAAAACTCCACCAGAAAACTCCTAGAAACGATTAACAGCTTCAGCAAAGTGGCAGGATACAAAATTAACCTTAAAAAATCAATGGCCTTTCTTTACACCAAAAACAAGCAACTGGAGAATGAATTCAAAGAGACCTTCCCACTCACAATAGCCTCAAAAACAATAAGATACCTAGGAACAAACCTAACCAAAGACACCAAAGACCTCTACAACAAAAATTTTAAACCCTTAAAGAAAGAAATTGAAGATGACCTCAGAAGATGGAAAAACCTCCCATGCTCATGGATTGGGAAAATTAACATTGTAAAAATGTCCATTTTACCAAAACTCTTGTATAGATTTAATGCAATCCCAATCAAAATCCCCAAGAGTTTCTTCACAGGCTTGGAAACAAAAGTTCTTAAATTCATTTGGAAAAACAAAAGACCCCGAATAGCCAAATCAACCCTGAGTGAAAAGAGCTACACAGGAGGGATCTCTATACCAGATTTCAAACAGGGCTATAGTCATAAAAACAGCCTGGTACTGGCACAAAAACAGACCTGTTGACCAATGGAACAAAACCAAAGATCCAAATCTGAGCACATACAATTTCAGCCATCTCATATTTGACAAGGGGGCCAAGAATCCACAATGGAGAAAAGACAGCATCTTCAGCAAGTGGTGTTGGCAAAACTGGATCACCACTTGTAGAAGAATGAAATTAAACCCCTACCTCTCGCCCTGTACAAAAGTCAACTCCAGATGGATTAAAGACCTCAACGTGAAACCCCAAACTCTGAAGGTGATAGAAGAAAAAGTTGGCAGCAGACTACAAGACATAGGCGTAGGAAAAGACTTCCTAAATCAGACAGCAGCTGCACAAGAATTAAGGTCGACAATTGACAAATGGGACCTCATCAAACTCAAAAGCTTCTGTACATCAAAAGAAACAATCAAGGAAGTGAAGAGAAATCCCACAGAGTGGGAGGAAACCTTCACTGCAGATACATCTGACAAAGCATTGATTTCCAGAATATATAAACTACTCAAAAAACAAAGAAAAAAGAAAACAAATGACCCACTCAATAGATGGAGCAAAGAACTGAACAGAGACTTCACAAGTGAGGAATTAGAGATGTCTGAGAAACACCTCAAGAACTGTTCAACATCACTAATCATTAAGGAAATGCAAATGAAAACCACTTTAAGATATCATCTTACTCCAATAAGACTGGCTAGGATCAAGAAAACAAATGATACCAAGTGCTGGAGAGGTTGTGGGGAAAGGGGAACACTCATCCACTGCTGGTGGGAATGTAAACTCGTACAGCCACTATGGAAAGCAGTGTGGAGAACCCTTGGAAGACTTGGAATGAACTTGCCACCTGGACTCAGCCATACCACTCCTGGGCATGTACCCTCAAGACTTACGCCACCACAGAGATACATGCACGGCCATGTTGATTTCAGCTGTCTTCACAATAGCAAGGAGCTGGAACCAACCTAAATGCCCCTCAACTGACGAGTGGATAGAGAAAATGAGGTACATCTACACAATGGAGTTCTATGCAGCAGTAAAGAAAGACGACATCACGAGCTTTGCAGGAAAATGGCTGGAGCTAGAGGACATCATGCTGAGTGAAGTAACACAGTCCCAGAAAAACAAACGATGCATGGTATCCCTCATCTGTGGATGCTAGTGCCAATTACCCAGTTGTATTTCTTGTTTAGCGCCCCCTGAGCTTTTGTCCAAAGCAATTGGGCGTAATGCATTTTGGAAACAACAACAACAACAACAGAAAAGACTGCATCAAAGAACTGACTGAAACAGTGAACTTCTGCTCAAAACAGTCAACTTCCCCATGGAAAATATTGAGAAACACTAAGAGATGAAAAGCATGTTTGGCAGAATGGATGAGCTCTGGCGGGGTGGGGGAATGGGCGGGAACACGGGTCTAGATTTGTTAAAAATAAATAAATAAATAAATAAATAAATAAATAAATAAATTTATGTGGGAAAAAAACCAAAAAAACAAAAAAAAATAATAAAAAAAAGGAAAAGTTTATTTGAGCTTACGATTGACGGTTCCAGGGAATCAGAGTCCATTGTGGCAGGAAGCATGGTGGCCGGGGCTGGAGCAGCAAGCCAAGGGTCACATCTCTTAATGAGCACAGGAAGCAGAGAGAGCAACTGGAGACCACAAGGCTTGTTAAACTCACTAAGCCTGCCCCCCAATGACGTACTTCCTCCAGCACAGCCACACCTTCTAAGACCTCCAACAACAGTGCCACCAGCTGGAGACAAAATGTCTGAATACTTAAAGCCTATGGGGGACACTATCATTCAAACCACCACAGGCTCCCTGAGTGATGAACTGTGACCCAGGAGATGTGAGCTGAATAAACCCTTTCCTCCCCAAGTTGGTGTTGGTCAGAGCGTTTTGTCACAGCAATGGAAGACAAACTAGAACACAGGAGATTGTGAGCCAACTGATATTGGTGCTAGGAACTGAACTTACGGCCTTTGGGACAGCAGTACATACTCTTAACCAATAAGCCACTTCTCCAGCCCTGCTTAGGTAGTTCTTATAAGTTATGCTGTACCCAAATATGTAGTTCAAAGAGTTGGCCACTCTAGGTTGCCCCCACACCCCAAGCTTTCCCTGAAAAGAACAGCCCTGAAATGTGTGGTAACAGTTTCATCTTAAAATGTAATCCACAGCCTCAAGATCCCCCTCCAACTGTGTCATGAAATTTGAGTGATCTGGGCCATTCAGTGTAATGTTCCTAATTCTTCTGAAGACTTCTGGTTCTAGCAGCAACTTCCCTGATGAACAGAATCAGAATTCTTGGCCTTCAGCATATACTATCCTCCCGGGATATTTTGGTATCTATTGCCTGCTTATTGATGCTTATATCGTTCTTAAAAGCTCAAAACAATAAATAGATTTGTGGTGCTAGAGACCAGAATAACAATCATCTTGGTGGATGAGGGGAAAAGATGGCCTTCTAGGTGTGATTAAGGTTTCCCTTCTCAGGCTGGGTACTGAATAGTACCAGTATGTTGTTCTTTTACAGAGTTCTCAGATTATATACTTAGGGTGTATGTACTTGGGTGCATATGTCTTTTTGTATGCATAATATTTCAATAAATGAATCTATAATAAAACACCTGCACCCAGGATATGTGCACCTTTGTTTCCCTGTACTTGCATGTATAATACTCCAATAAAAGACTATGTTATTACATAACATGTGATAGTCCAACAAAAAGTTATCTGAAACAACCTTTGAAGATTCATGGGAATATCTGAGAGTAAAGAAGGGGGGGCTGGACTGAGTAAGTGCAGGGGATCTGCTGACCTTCCCCTAGGGCCCTGACTCACTCTGCAGGTACCTCTGCAGCTGGCCATGGCCCATCTTGGGTGATGGGGGACCACTTTTGTACAGAACGAAGCTTAGCATCTTCCTTTACTGGCACCCATGTTTCCAGCATGGAGCCAGGCCCCTGACCCTTCAACTTCTCTCAAGTGGGAACTTGGTAAGTAGGCGTTAGAGGTCCCAGGGGAATGAAAGAGCAGAGGAAGGGGCTGTTGCTCTAGCTAAGGGGAATGAATGCCTAAAAGTAAGACTTTGGTCTCCTGGCCTCAGGAGTCGTGGGCCTGGGAAGCATCCGCTCTGCCGCCGGGCTCTTCTCTCCAGCCTTTCTTTTTTTCACCTTAATTAAAATTCCAGTTTTGCAGTGTTCCCGTGGGAAACGTTTTACATCTCCAAGATGGTGGTAATAAGAGGAGGTCTTGACCCAGAAGATGCTCAGCCTGTGCGATGTTCACATGAGGACAGCTCCTGGTGCTTTTTCTCTCTCTTCCACCAGTAGAGTGATATTTCCAGTCTGAAAAAAACACACAAACAACCAACTAATTATCCTCAGAGGCAAGCCAGCTGTTAGAAGACTGGAGATCACAGTCCTTCGAAGAGAACTCTGAGTAAAAACCACCAGCCTTTAAAATCCATGTAGAGTTACCTAGGACTTCTTCCTTAGAAAACCCAGTCTAGAGCTGGGCATGGTGGCACATGTCTTTAATCCCAGCACTCAGGAGGCAGAGGCAGGTGGATCTCTGTGAGTTCAAGGCCAGCCTGGTCTACAGAGCAAGTTCCAGCTGGGGCTACAGGGAGACCCTGTCTCGAAAAGACCAAAAGCAAAACAAAACAAAAACAAAAACTGAGTATTGAGAAGACAGCATTTGGGGACAGTGGATACAGACTTCTGAATGACTGGCATTCTTGAGCATCTCTCTTACGGAATATATTCATGAGAACAGAGGCACATTAACACACATAGCTTTGAAGCTTTGAGACAACCAAGGCGTTGTTTTGGTGTGCATATCTATGCTGTGTGAGCCAGGACAGGGGCCCCACATTTTCAGAGCACAGTTAAGTGATTATCTTATAGTTTGATGCTCCCAGAGCCAGCTGTACATGGGCCCAGAGGGAAACGGAGCAAGGCCTTTGTAGAGAAGAGATCTCAGAGCAGAAGGCTGGGCCAGACAGCAATGCCATGAGCTCACTGTCTTTGGCAGCAAATGGAAACAGGGATCCAAGAACAGCAGCTGCCAGGAAGTGTGGCAGAAAGCATCACCACCCACAGCATCGGGGAAAAGCGACAAGGGCAGGTGGGCTGAGGGCAGGATCTTCAGAGGCCTTGGGGCCAAGAGGCCTGCTAACTCCTGGCCTTCTAGTGCCTTTGAGTCTGCAGTGCAGTCGACTGTGACTTGCCTAGTATTATTACTTAATGATGAAGAAAGTTGTTAAGTTAAAGTTTCTTCAACTTAATAAGATTTTTGTAGGGTCATTCATCTCCCTTCCCCCAAACCTTGAAATTGTGGAGTTGTTTGCATTGGAAGGAGATTTTAACGTTGTTTTCATGTGGACTGGAGCTGTCAGAGATTCAGGAGAGCTGGCAAGTTTACTTGATTAATTGTACATAGAGGACAGGGTAGAGACTAAGATCCAAAATGATCACTGGTCCAGTTTATCCTGTCTTATCCTCTTTCCCATCAAATGAAACACCTATAACTAAAACATCAATTTGAGAGATACAAAGGCTTCAGTATGAAGGGAAACTTCAACCCTGGTGGGCCCAAGGAAAAGCAGAGCTGAGTCACCCACTGTGTTTCTGCCCCAGGTAGGCAATGGTCTTTCACTTCTGGGTGCTTCCTCTAGAAAGAAAATATATCATTGATCCCCAGAGGAATAACTGGGGGATTAATGTAGAAGGTGCTGAATGCTGCAGGGTGGTGTGTGGCTTTGTAAGTGAGCTAAGTCAACATCAGCAGCTCAGGCAATGGCAGTACATGAACCACGATGAGATCATTTCCTTCTTTAGGACATGGCCCCCCGACCCAATGAAAAGCTCTAGATCCCTCTTGTTTGAATACTTATAAAATTGTAATGACTCCGTATACCCTGGCTAAGAACATTCTTTCTCCACTCTGACCCACCCTGCTCCTTGGAATAACACATCGTGTTTATTAAGCACTATTACGTGTCAGTCACTGTCTTATGGGGCTTGCCTGCATCTTCTCATCCGATCCTCCCAACAGCCCCGTTAAGGAGGCAGTATTTTTACTGCCATTGTACAAATAATCAAATGGCAGTTTAGGAAGAATGAGCAGCTTCCCAAAGCCATAGAGCTGTCTGACCTCCCAACCATGATATTCTATTTCTGGCGTGCGAGTGCCCTTCCGGTAGGATACTGTGATGGACTCAAGGCCCTGGCAAAATATAGTTCTGCTGCCATGTAGAACTGCTGAGGACTTGAGTCCAGCAGCAAGGCTTGCAAACCACCTTTTGGCTTTTTTTATTTTAATAAAAGGCTAAATAAGAGGGCAGGAGGGAAGATCGACTTAATCAAACAATGACAGAACACAAGTACAGGGAGTTTTGGAATGCATATCCTGTTTAAAACCAATATACTTCAAGCACATTTTGTGGAATTAGTTATAGAACATAAAATTCAATCACTCCTGTGGACGATTGGATGAAATGAAGACAAACACAGCATATTCCCTGAACAAACATTCCCCACATGGTGCGGTTCCTGTGGAAACAATAAAAATAATCCAATTTAGTTATGCAGCGTTCACCTTCCCCAGCTTGCAATTAGTGTTGCTGCAGTGAAGGAAATCATATAAAGTTCCAGCACAAAACTGCACCAGGTCCCCTGTGAGGACCAAGCCTCTCCCTCATCTGTGATTTCTAAGTCCAATTCTTATTATGAATGTTTAATCTCTTTTGATTGACTCAAACCCCTCAGAGCAAATCTTATGATTCTTTCCCCCTTTTATACTAAAGTCTAGTGCATGAAATAGATACTCAGAAAAAATTTTGTTGATTAATCTGGCCTGGTTTTATCTCTGTGTTAATTCATTAAAGGACTCTGATTGCTCAGGAATAATGGCCAAGACTTAAATCTGAAAACAAGATTCTAAGGATGCCTACATCTTAGTGAGAATTGTCCATACTGGTAGGCAACTTTCTTTTTTATATAAAACTTTATTGTTACTAACCTTTTCCCATAGGTCATACATCATTTCTCAATCGAATCTAGAATCCCTTCCCTTTCCATGCCACCCACCCCACCCGAGTCCCTGCACACTGCCATACATGTCCAGTATCTTTTTCTGAGTCTTTCTGAGTTTTTTTTCAATTCATTTGTTGTTGTTCTCTCCAACTTGTATTGCTACAGTATATATACATAGTTATATATACATATACATATATATATATATATATGCATACCCATATCACTTGAATTGAAGGATTTTTTTTTCCACTCCTCAAAGACATGAGACACAGCTTTTCAACCTTCCAATATGGACTGAGGACTCATGTCTCTCTAAGAATCCTCCAAACCTACAGTGCCAGGCGGGGACTGCTGAGATACCCAGTTTGTGGACTAAACAGCTAAGGGATGTTAGCCTGGTCAGAATATAGACTGCCATTGTTGGACTACCTGGGTTGTATCAGGGAGGCCAGTGCAGGGGGATCAAGACAGGACGCATGCTTACTGGAGTTCATTTAAGGGACCATGGGAGGGAAAGATCCCAATGTGGAGAAAAAGTGCAGGATTGATGGTTGTTTGGGATTGCCAAGGAGGAACCTTCAAGCCCTTCCTTAAGGAAAACATGGCATCTTTTTGGTAGGCAGCTGTCTACAGGTGCTAGTAACAGTTAGCAGAGGGAATTCTCCTGGTACTGCTCAATAATCTCTCTTTGTCCACCTACCAGAGAAGGTAGGGGGAGAGAACTACTACAACCCTTAAATTTGTGGGACATGGATGTCTGACAGGGCAATGAGTCCCGTCCCCTTCCTTAATTCAAAGGAGCCCCAAGAGAAGTGTTTTTTTTTTTTTTTGTTTTTTTTTTTTGAGATAGTCTCACTTTGTAGGTCTGGCTGGCTTGGAACTCACTATGTAAACCAGGCTGGCCTCAAACTCATACAAATCAATCTGCCTCAGCCTCCTGAGTGCTAGGATTAAAGGCATGAGCCATCCCACTGAGCCAAAGATTGATTGACTTCTATTTTATGTGTGTTTCCCCACACATATGTGCGTGTACCACATGTGTGCCCACAGAGGTCAAAAGATGATGCCGATTCCCCTATAACTGGACCCAACCTGGGCCCTCTGTAACAGCAGTGAGTACTGTTAACCACTGATCTATCCCTCTAGCTCCAAGAGAACTGTTTTTTTGGAGCTTCTCGATCTCTTTTTGTAGCTCTTTTGTTTGCTGGTTGGTTTCTTTTTCTTTTTCAGCATGGGATCTTTTCAGTGTTTCTACTTCCTTCCGGAGCTTGTCATTCTCTCTCTCTCTCGGTCCTCATTCTCTTTTCTTAGTTCTTTAATTTGTTCTTTATGATCTTGTAGTTCTTTAAGTATGTTCCCAATTGTGTTTCTGATGTCTGTGTCCTGGGGCATCCCCAGGGCGATCCCACTTGCAATGAGTCCATCACAGGGTGGTAAAGCTTGGGTGTGGATTATCCTGCACCTTTCCAGTGTAGTCCTTCTTCGTGATCCTGGCATAGGGCTTCTCCTTGCCTGTATATCCAATGTGAGTCCTAAATGCCTCTTCACTGTGTTGAAGGCGTGTTTGTTGGCACTCTTCAGATCCTTCTTCGAAATCTCAGTTGCGGGGGGGGGGCGGTGGGGGGGGGGGGGGGTGAGGGGGGGTGTCTCTTCAGCCCGCGCCCCAGCACCTGCCGCTGGGCTCAGGAGATCTCAAATCCCCAAGAGAACTGTTTTTAAAAGCTTTGAGAGACTTACAGAAAGGAGAGACTGGCATTACACATTCAGATTGGCCGCCTATTTAGCAGATGGCTGCCTTTATATCATCCTGCCAGGCAAAAAGACTTATGGGGGGAGGGGCAGGCTGGGAGGAGCGGCCATTGGCAGAACCTTCCACCTCCACTGGTATGTGTGGTTTCTGCAGGTCTCAGGGTCACATGGATGAGACCTGGTTCTCCACTTTGTCAAGCAGCTTGCAGAATAAACATTCTTCAGACTGTCTGAAACAGGGATCTGTGGGCTCTGTGGGAACTCCGGGGGCTCATACCTGCACTGAAACAGGGGATCTCTGGGGTCTGTGGGAACTCCGGGGGCTCATACCTGCACTGAAACACGGGATCTGTAGAGTCTGTGGGAACTCCGGGGGCTCATACCTGCACTGAAACAGGGGATCTCTGGGGTCTGTGGGAACTCCGGGGGCTCATACCTGCACTGAAACACGGGATCTGTAGAGTCTGTGGGAACTCCGGGGGCTCATACCTGCACTGAAACAGGGGGTCTGTGGGGTCTGTGGGAACTCCGGGGGCTCATACCTGCACTGAAACACGGGATCTGTAGGGTCTGTGGGAACTCCGGGGGCTCATACCTGCACTGAAACACAGGATCTGTGGGGTCTGTGGGAACTCCGGGGGCTCATACCTGCACTGAAACACGGGATCTGTGGCAACTCCGGGGGCTCATACCTGCACTGAAACAGGGGATCTGTGCATGGCCTTTCTTATGGGTTAGAGCTTTGGGGTAGTTACATAATTCTTTCACTTCTGATTGGCTTTTTTTTTTTTTTTTTAGCACTCATCAGCTCCAGTTCTGTAGGGGTCTGATTGGATTGTCCTTGACTGATTACTAGTGCTTCTGGAAACAGAATGTCTTGTTGGTGATCCAATCAGAGCCCTTCTTATCAAGAGCAGAGTTGACGATGAAGCTTCTTTCAGCTTAGAAAGAGCTGCTGGCCTTGTAGTGATTGTGCTGTTCCTGGTACACTTGGCCATCTCACAGGATGATGTAAAGTTCCAACACTATCAAGGACAGAAGTACAGGCTAGCAGGTGTACTTTTCTACATTCACTGGCAAGATTTAGAGGTGTGGAAAGTGTCTGTTCAGCTTTTAATGCGTATATTGCCTATTATCTGAGAGATATGTATTAGTCTTTCATGTTTGTATATATGGTGCAAGTAGAGCTACTGGCACCTTTTGGTTTTAACTACTATTTCCAGAATGAAGGTACCAGCAGTCATCAAGCCCTGGAGATACAGTGCCTCTTTCTAAAGCAAGGGGCAATTGTTGTTTCAGTCCACTGCAAAGATTCAGGTTTGCTCTCCTGTCTCAGCAGGTACTCTAAGCTGATATCACCTGTTCCTCACCACTTTATCCACAAGAGGTGAGCTCAGGGGACTGATACAAGAAAATAATGAGAGCCAGATGTGGTGGTGTTAATCCCAGCACTTGGGAGCCAGAGGCAGGGGGATCTCTGTGAAATGGAGGCCAGCCTGGTCTCCATAGCAAGTTCAGGCCAGCTGAGTTTATAGGGAGACCCTGTCTCAAAAAAAGACCTAGCAATAATAATGATATTAATAACAATATAATATTAATAAGAATAAGACTACTGTAGCCAGGCTGGAGAGATGGCCTAGTGGTTAAGAGCACCGACTGCTCTTGCAGAGGACCCGGGTTCGATCCCCATCACCCACATGGCAGCTGAGAACCGTCTTTAACTCCAGTTCCAGGGGAATCCGACGCCCTCTTCTGACCTCCGTGGCATTGCACGACACGGGTGCACAAACCTACACGCAGACAGTACATTCATACACATAATTAATTAATTAAAAGAATATTGTAGCCCAAACTCTTGCTGTAAGAAAACATCTTTTGTATCTGATCCAGACCTATATTAGAGTCTAAAAGACTGTGACAGGCTCACTTGATAGCTTGAAAGTAAGATATAATCTCAGCTCCTTCACTACTTGTGAGTGTGTGTGTGTGTGCACGCGCATGTGTGCGTTGTATACACATTTATATGTTTCTGGGTCTGCAGGCCTTACATATACAGGCAGAGGCCACAGGAGAAGGTCCAGGTCCTGCTCTGTCACTTTCAGCTTTATTTCCTTAAGATGGGTCTCTCACAGAACTTGAAGCTAGGCTGGCAGTGGGAAGCCCAAGTGCTTTTCTTATCTCTGTGCCCACAGTACAGGCATTGCAGATGGCCATGCCTGGTGTTTTACATGGGTGCTAGGGGTTCGAATTCAGATCCACTTTTGCCACTGAGCTACCTACCCATCCCTTGGTATCTTCGCATTTCCAGATGCATGTATTTGAAAGGTAATATGCCATATCTTTTCAGTTTCTCTGGTGCATCAATATCTTAAACTTCTTTTCCTTTGAACTCTATTCCAGGTCAGTTATTTCATGAGCTCATCTTACCTCTAGGTGAGGCCCATACAACCAAACTCCAATCCACTCGACTGCATGTTTCACACAACATCGGCCAGGGCTGGCCACATCATTCACACTCACAAGGTTCAGCTGATCATTCTCCATCAATTTCCAATCTTTCCTGCTGCTGTGCTATAAATCTGATATTCTCTTCATTAACATTGTTCACTTTGTCTTTTTGTCACTTCCAGTCTTGTCTCCTTCTCTATTTGTTGAGAATAAGCTACATGGAACCCAACCTTTCACTGCGCAGACTTTTCTCTTTATAACTTTCTGTGGAAAGGCCTGCTGCGTTCTTAGCCTAGTTCAGTTTAGTGTTAGTGGAATGGCATTTGCGGGGCTTTTGGAGGCTTCCACTTACCTTTCTCTGTTCCAGTTGACAACAGATACCTGGCTTTTCCTTTAGTCAGGTATTTTCATTTCTATATGAGATTATCACAAGAACCAAGAACCACTGGTTTGACTTCTTATGATAACCACCATGCATTTTGTTTGTTGGGTTGGTTAGTTGGTTGGTTTGGTTTTCTTCCTTCTGACATCAAGGATTATCCCCAGGGCCTTGTGTTTACTTGACAAGTGCTCTTCCCAGCCACCACTGTGTGCTTCTGACAATGGAGAATAGTCATTTTCCAAGAGCCCTTGCCCCCCTTCCCCTATGGTGTTTCCTAACAGTCATGTGTTAGATTATTTTTAAGGCATCTGCCATTATTTTCCATGTACATGGCTTTTGTTCCAACTCTAATTCTACTCCTACATTTCCCATGACTCAATAAAGTTAACAATTCTTGGATGATAACTTAGTTTATTCTCAATCAAATGAATAATTAATCTAATTATGCTTAGTATGAACTAGCCTAATGCTTCTGAAATAGTTTTAGGTGGAACTGTTGTTTTTTTTTTTTTTTGACTGAGTCATAAAAATAATTCTTAGTTAACAGCTGTTTCCAACAAAGGATAAAGAGTAATATAATTTCCATGCCTTAGACTTGCCTTATGCCTTGTGGGAAATAAATAAATAATAGATTTACAAAATTATAAATTATATCTGCGATCTTAGAGTTGATATAACCCTTTTCTTGCCTACCGTCTCAGTAGTATTTCACTGGTGTCTGTTATATAACCTATGTACATTTGAAAGTCTCTCTTCAGGAAGTCAGTTTAATTAGCCTGTGGGCTTAAGAGACCTGGCTGCAGTACATGGTGGGGTTCAGGCAAACGGAGTCTGAGCTGAGCCCTGCTGTCCCCTAAGCCAACATGCTGGAGTAATTTATACTCAAGGGCAAAAATTAAATCTACCTCTTGGTTGCCAGCCAGACTGCTGCACAGGGTTAAAGTTGGGGGTGAGGATTGCAAACCTGCAATATGCGTGCTGTGTTCTCCTTGTTCATGATGTGTGGTATGGGGCTTGCTTCTTACTTGCACTTTTTCTTTCTTTCTTTTATATATTTATTTATATTTTTATATGTGTGAATGTTTTGCTGACACATATATACATATACATATGTGTGTGTGTGTGTGCACACACACACAAACACATATATGAGCTCTTACGGAGTGCCTACAGAGTCCAGAAGATGGCATCTTATCCCCCACCGGTGTTACAAACAGTTGTTAGCCTCCACGTAGATGCTGGGAACCAAACTCAGATCCTCTGCAAGAGCAGCCAAAACTTTTAACCACTGAGCCATCTCTCCAGCCTCTGCACTTTTGTTTCAAGGGCATTTACCATATGACTTATCAGAAGATACATTTATGAATATATACGTAAGTGCCTATTCAATCTAAGCTTCAAATTAATAAACACTCATTTTTCTACTCAGTTATAGGCTTCTTTGAAGGCTTTTGAGTATCCCATTTCTCTGTAAAGCTTGTCCTTAGCAAGTCATTTGTAACTGACTTTCACTATGAACTTGTGGTATATCATGTCCCATTAAAACACACTGAATCTCAAACTCTTCTTGAATCCAAAATCCTCATGAGTTTCTTTCTTTCCACTGGTCACTTTAGTTATTAAAAATGTCCTGAAAGATGGCTTTGTTGGGAAGGCATATGGCTGTACAAAGAGGCTCGGTAAGAGCAGGCTCTGGAGATCTGAGTTACTGAGTATCTGAGTCCCAAACACCAAACCCCTCCATGATGTCTCCATTATGGCAGGGCCGCCATTCCAGTGACACCGTGCTGCCTTACCTGAGTCCTCAACTGGTAGCTCCACTGGTCAGCACTTTTTGTATTATATAAATCTTTCTGCAACAATGAAGGCCTACGGTACTTCCTCAGATGTTTAGGAGGGCTGACAACGAAAGCACAGTCCTGCTCATTGTAAATTGCTCATGACAAAGTAACAAATTTTCAGTTCTGGATAGAACAAAGGATTTAAAATAAAGCAATGACCTTGTTCCTCCATTGTGAGACAAGGCACCCATCAAAAATATTCCCATTGGGGGTTGTATATAGCTCAACTGGGGGTGCATTAGTCACTTTTCTGTTGCTGTGATAAATCCACCACGAACAGGGGAACTTATAAAAGGAAGAGTTTATTTGAGCTTATAATTGACTATTCCAGGAAATTAGAGTTCATTGTGGTGGGGAGTCATGGTCGCAGGAGCTGGAGCAGAAAGTGGAGGTTCACATCTTCCAATGAACACAGGAAGTGGAGAGAAAGAGCGACTGGAGGCTGGCAAGGCTTGTTGAACTCTCTAAACCCGCCCCAGTGACTTACTTCCTCCAGCATGGCTGTAGCTTCTAAGACCTTCCAAAATAGCTCCACCAACTGGGGACAAAATGTCTGAATACTTGAAGCCTATGGGGGACATTCTCATTGAAACCACCCCAGGGGTCTTGTACAAAGCTTTGGTTTGGATGTATAAACTGGGTGTGGTGGCTCATGGCTTCAATCACAACATTTAGGAGATGGATCTAAGACAATCAAATGTTCAAGCCATTCTTGAGTACAGATCTAGGTACAGGCCAGGTAGATCTACACTTTACCCCATCCCCCCTCCCCTCCAAAAAAGGAGGAGCTGGAAAGATGGCTTGGTGGTTAAAAGCACTGGCTGTTCTTACAGAGGAAGTGTGAAAAATGTATGCATGCAATTGGAAAGTGCATTATGTGAAATACAATGTTCTAGCCAAGACTACAGAGTGAGGGATTCCTTTTCCATTGGACAGGTATCAACAAATAGTTAATTGAGTTAAAATGCCATAGCTCTGGAACTATATCTGTCCTGGAGTGCCTAGTCAATGATATATTTTTGAAAAGATACAGAATTTTAAAGCAAGCAAGTGCAATAAATTACAATAGCAAATCATAATTTCTGGTTTCCTCAGAGACTGACGTGCACAGCTAGTTTTGTTCCATGGCCATAGATTTGTCTGTCATTGAGGGACAAGGAAGGAAGGCCCCACAGCTGAGTTCTATACAAGGAGAGAAAGGAAGGCTTCTAAGTTTTCTGAGGTGCAATAGTGGTGACCTTTGAGCCCAAGAAGAGTCAAGGAGAATCACGCAGATGGAGCTGGTGGTTTTAGTCACATGCTGGCTGAGAGGGTGGGCCTTGTCTGTATCAATTTTAGGTACAGATGAAGTGGTTTGTGACCAAATACCAGCTCTTGATCATGTTAAGAAAGAAGGGGTTCAGAAGGAAAGGAGGGGGTTAATGGAGGGCAATGTAGAGCTGAATGTCATTGTAACATATTGTATATCCTTATGAAACTGTCAAAAATATTTCAATAAAGTGAATTTTGGATGATTCAGAGTATCGACTTTTGTTTTTGGTAGTGTTGGGTTTCATAAAATCAGCCACAGGTCACCTTGACCTACACAAGAACTCCTAACCCTCTATTATGTGGCATAATGCTAGTATGTAACCAGAGACTGTCTTGTTATCTATTATATTGCTAATATATTATATATTATTGCTAATATATTATATAATATATTGCTAATATATTATATATAATATATATTGCTATATATTATATATCTAATATATGTAATATATTATATTATTATATAGACTTAGCTATTTTTCTTATATCATGGCTATAAAAAAGATATAAATAACTGAATCCCATTATGCAACAAGACTTTTCTGCTTATAGCTGTGCTGCCAGCTATTTCCTCATATATTTATGGGATTTTATAATTTGGGAACTGTGCTGGATAGCTTTAGTATCAACTTGACACACCTGGGTTGAGGGAGCCTCAGTTGGGGAACTGGCTCCATTGGATTGGCCTGTGGCCACATCTGTGGAGTATTGTCTTGATTGTTGGGCAATGTGGGACAGCCCAGCCCACAATGAGTAGTGCCACTCTGGGCAGGTTGTGTGTATGGTATAAGAAGGCAGGCTGGGCAAGAGCCCAGGGGAGCAAGCCAGTAAACAGCATTCCTCCATGGCCTGTGCTTCAGCTCCTGTCTCCAGGTTCCTGTCCTGAGTTCCTGGCCTTGGGCTCCCTAAGTGATGAACTGTGACTCAGGAGATGTAAGCTGAACAAACCCTTTCCTCCCCGAGTTGGTGTCGGTCAGAGTGTTTTGTCACAGCAATGGAAGACAAACTAGAACAGGAACATTTTTCAACTTTCTTTTTTCTTATGACAAATACTTTACTTAAGCAAGGTGACTGACTCGATTTAGGGTATTCTCATACTATCATCTATGACTGGTCCATTCCATACCTGATCTCATTATCTTGTCCTCCATAGAATAGTGTCTAAATCAATGAGCTAGGATTTATTGCTACCCTCTATTCACAAAAGACTCCAGGCAATAGTTTAAAAGCCCAGTGGATTATGCAGCTTTCAATACAGAACTAATTTGGAGAAATCACTCATCATAATTAACTGTTACAATTAATTCTTCAATTCATTTTCATTTTCAAGGGCCATCTCTTTCAGCAGTTGTATCAACAACTAAAGTATTTACTAAAGACGTGATTCTCCTCCCCCTTTGGCAAAAGGTCTAAAACAATAAGCTAGGAGAGCTGGTCGAGTGACAATAGAACAAAGAATTTGTACTTGGGACTTGCTCAGACCTTGAACTATCTAGAATTGACTGTCTTTCTAAGAAGGATGCAGTCTTCAAGGAGTGTTGCATTCTGCTTCCTTTCTTCAATAGGGATCATACATTCAAAGCCTACTGAGTGGGGCAGGTGATGTGAATGATGGAAACAGTTGAAGCATAGACTGTAGTCAACACATATTTTCCTGAAAAGGCAGCCTGCCCTCAGCTCCTGCCAGGCCACTGTGCAGCAGTTGGGTTCTGAATGCAGCCAGATTTTCCACTTGTTAAGAAAATCTTGGAATTGGAACTTTTCCAAGCAAATCTCCCAAGTTTTAAGTTCTACTAAATAATTAATTTTTTCACTGCTCTTTAAGCCAAATGGAACCTATGTGCAGCAGAGACTCTGTGCACAGGCAGCCACCTTGCAGCCTCTGAACCTATGTGCAGCAGAGACTGTGCACAGGCAGCCACCTTGCAGCCTGTGAACCTATGTGCAGCAGTGACTCTGTACACAGGCAGCTACCTTGCAGCCTCTGAACCTATGTGCAGCACAGACTCTGGGCACAGGCAGCCACCTTGTAGCCTCTGAACCTATGTGCAGCAAAGACTGTGCACAGGCAGCCACCTTGTAGCCTCTGAACCTATGTGCAGCAGAGATTGTGCACAGGGAGCCACCTTGTAGCTTCTGAACCTATGTGCAGCAGAGACTGCACAGGCAGCCACCTTGCAGCCTCTGAACCTATGTGCAGCAGAGACTCTGTACACAGGCAGCTATCTTGCAGCATCTGAATCTATGTGCAGCAGAGACTATGCACAGGCAGCCACCTTGCAGCCTCTGAACCTATGTGTAGCAGAGACTCTGTGCACAGACAGCCACCTTGCAGTCTCTGAACCTATGTGCAGCAGAGACTGGGCACAGGCAGCCACCTTGTAGCCTCTGAACCTATGTGCAGCGGAGACCATACACAGGCAGCCACCTTGCAGCCTCTGAACCTATGTGCAGCAGAGACTGTGCACAGGCAGCCACCTTGCAGCCTCTGAACCTATGTGCAGCAGAGACTGTGCACAGGCAGCCACCTTGCAGCCTCTGAACCTATGTGCAGCAGTGACTCTGCACAGGCAGCCACCTTGCAGCCTCTGCCTTAACAAGTCCGTGCAATTCTTGCTGACACCTACTCCACACTCTGTATTTTTCATTGTTTCAATAAATTCATATTTAGTACAAAGAAAATGAACTGTTCTGTTACCATGGTAGCCTCTGCATTTTTGATAATGAGAAAAGATGATATGTATTTAAACAATACTAGGGGCTGAAGAGTAGCTCAGTGGTTAACTGTGTAGAGCCCCTCAGTTCTGTTCCCAGCACTCACATAAGGCAGCTCACAACCACTTGTAACTCCAGCTTCAGTATTCTGACAGCCTCTTCTGGAGCCTACAGCAACCTGACACGTGAACACACACACACACACACACACACACACACAAATACACATAATTTAAAAATAAAAATAAAATCTTTAAAAAAGCAGTGCTAACAAGGAACTTTGTGATTTAAAAGATATACCCAGTTACCGTACTTTATTTTTATTTTATGTGTATGAGTGTGTTGCCTACATCACTAAGTGCACCTGTGTTGTGCAATGCCTGCAGAAGACAGAAGAGGGTGTCAGATCCCCTGGAACTGGAGTTACAGATGGTTGTTAGCCCCTGCCAGAGCAGTCAGTGCTCTTAACCACTGAGCCATCTCTCCAGCCCTAGTTACCATGTTTTAAGAAAAGCAAGGTATTCTGCTTTAATTCTGCCCAGCATATAATCAGTCTTAGAAACACTTTTGGTTCAGTAAAACCACAAAGCTTATCTGTAAGCATTTCCCCCTTTAATTTAAACCCTGTGCGCATCTAAAGAAAATGCAATGTGGCCGTTTCTGGTTCATTTACATTAAATCGTTAAAATGTTGTTTTTTATAGAACTCTTTTGATGTCTAAGATGCTTTTGGAAGTCAGTCAAAAAAAAGTTCTAACTCTCTGTAGTCACGTTTTGATGGACATAAACAAGTTTAAACACCAAAGGACTTTATTTCTAGGCTACAGCTCAAAATTGGAGTCTGAATTCTACAAGAGACACACATTAATTATTCTTTACCTAATTATCACTATCTTCATTGATTCTATCCCAAAGAATTCCCATTTTATAATCACAAGTCATAGCATCTGTTCATTTTAAGTATGATTCTGAGTTAAGGTTGAATCCTTCGATTCTTAAAATAACATGAACTTGATCATAGAGGTGGAAGATTCTGTTAGCTGTTGCTCTAAATGCACAGAGAATGTCAACTGAAAAAATGTGTCCGATGAGAAAAGAATATATATATATATATATATATATACATATATATATATATATATGGAGAGAGAGAGAGAGAGAGAGAGAGAGAGAGGATTATTTATGCAGGGAAGGAAGACACATGCCACTTTTTGTTCATATTCAACCAGACAAAATGGGTTTCTGTGAAAGATGGGGCTCTCCCCACATTATCAAGAGCTGTCACTTAAAATACAATTTTGATTAATATCACTTGCAAATTGAATACTGACTTGGTTCCTTTCTTTCCGACAGGAAATGCAGATCTGTAGGGATATAGGCAAAGAACACATGTAAACCCTAGGGAATGGACATTGATGAAATGACCCAAAACATGATTATTCCTTGCTACTTCCTGAAATCTATTCCTCAAATCCCCAAACTAACAGTTCTCCGAATTTATGGTTCACAAAAGTGTTCAAGGGTTTTCAGACCCCTGGGCTGTCTCCTCAGAAAGTGCGGAAGGGAGGGATTTCAAAGATGTGCACGAGTGGGTCAGCCAAGGTTCACTCCTTGAGATCTTGCAGATATTTATTAGGAGTTCATGGGAGGGGATGCTCATTTCTGTAGACGGAATGGATTTTCCAAAACAGAAAGTGCAGGTACTTTTAAGTCTGTGGCTAGACTCAGCTAAGCTTGTCTGCTGCTGATAGGATTATTCAAATGTAGCATGTCTAGTTTACCCAGAGGCCACCAAGCACAGCAGGATAGAAAGTGGGAAGCAGGCCAGGGAGTTTTACAGGGAAAGGACTTTCCCACATAGGAGCCGCAACAGACAGGTGATAGCGTTTCCACAGGAGTGTTCTGCTGACCAACATGACACTGCAAGAGCGTGGCATTCTGAGCCCACAGCACCTGGCCACACAGTGAGTAGAGAAGTCCACTATCATCCACTCATGAAAGAATGTACACATTGATGCCTTGTGATTGTTTCCTTTGGCTTTAAAGGGGTGAGTGTGCTTATCAAGATGAGATTAGAACATCAGCAAATGTCTATCTTCCATATGCTGTATGTAAAGCACTATGCTAGGCACTGGGCTATGCAGGGCAGCCTCGTGGCTGGCTCTTCTGTCTTCTCATTACTTGTCCTGCTCTACATTGTATATCCTCACCTTATATTACATGAAAAAAGAAACACATGCTTTTTGCTTTTCAGACTCACTGTGTGACAATCAAAAGTCCATGTTTCTTGGAGAATTTAAAATTGTACAAGAACAAACAAAATTGGATGTTTGTTTCTTAACTTCTCTCCCAATAAAGTATGTGTAGATGCAAGGTTTGGGTTACCAGTAGACCTCGCGTATAACAGTGAGCCATAAGATTATGATGGAGCCGAACAATTCTTATCACGTGATACAGTCATTCGAATAAGTGCTACTCATAGACTCCAAGTATTTGGACACTTGTTCCCTATTTTGTGGCAGTTTGGAGAGGGCTATGGAACTTTTAAGAGGTGTGGCCATGGTGGAGGAAGCATATCATGGGGGGTATGGGGAGAAAAGGTCAGGCTTTGGAGAGTTCAAAGCCACATCCTACCTCCAGTCTGTCTCTCTGCTTCCTGTGTCTGCTCAGCTTCTGTTCCAGCTACCTCTACCACCATGCCTCCCGGCCATGATGGACCTTACCCTCTGGAACTGTAAGTCAAACAAACTCTTCCTTTTATAAGTTGCCTTGATCATAGTATTTTATCTCAGCAACAGAAAAGTAATACGCATAGTGACACTGCAACTCTTCTGAGGTCAGTGCTCAGTGTGTTGCTCTTATGTTTGTGGTGATGTTGTTATAGACAAACATATTATGCTACCAGTCACGAAAAATATAGCACATGCTATTATATATAGTATATGGAAAACATACCTGTATACAGTTTTGTCTTTCAAGTAAGCTCTTGTGACCCAAATTAGAAACAGTTGTTTTAGAAGCCAATAATTTTTTACATTTGTTAGAGCCAGTTTTTTTTTCAAAAGTAGAATTAAATGCTTTTGAGATCAGAAAGGAAATTGGGTGTTGTAGTAACCTAGAATTGGAAAGAAGAGGGGCTGGAGAGATAGCCTAGTGGTTAAGAGCACCGACTGCTCTTGCAGAGGACCCGGGTTCGATCCCCAGCACCCACATGGTGGCTAAGAACCTTCTGTAACTCCAGTTCCAGGAGAACTCCAGTTCCAGGGGAATCCGAGACCCTCTTCTGACTCCGCGGCATTGCACGACATGGGTGCACAGACCTACATACAGACAGTACATTCATACACATACAAAAATAAATAAAACTTAAAAAAAAATTAAAAAAAAAAAGAATTGGAAAGAAGATAAAGAGAGATGGTGACTAATAGTCCCCAGCCAGTGAGGAGGTGGAGGGGGGAATTAGATGGGCTCCTTCCACCTGAAGACTAGAAAATCAGACATCATGTGGGATGGAAAATCTCTGTACCAAGAGAGAAGCCAGCACGAACCACAGGGGGAGAGGATGCTTGCTTATAGAATGCCATTCAAGGAAACAGGACTCACCACCAATGCTGAAGACCCACATTAGCAAGCCACAATTAAGTACTTTCTCTTGACTATCAAACCATTCACATACTTATCACAATTAATATCGAAGCCCCAAGCTATAATTAAGGTGGACATTCTCTTTTAGATGGGTACAATATATGGAGACAGTGTTACAAAGGAATGTTTCTGTGGGAGCTTTAATGTCATGAAGATGTAGATAAAGGGACAACTTTTAGCCCTTTTCCTTAAATGGAGTCAGACAACAGTGGCAGCTATTTCTATTAAGCAATATTTAGAATCCAGAACCCACAGCTATGTTGTGTAGCAATTTCTGCCCAGATAAAGCCTTCCACCTTGGAAAGAAGCTCATAAAAACACAAGATGTTCTAAATGGAAAAGAAATATTCCATCCTTTAGGGAAGCTTATTAAGACATGATGTTCTACTGACTGAAACAGTGAACTTCTGCTCAAAACAGTCAACTTCCTCATGGAGAATATTGAGAAAGACTGAGAAAGAGATGTAAAGCATGTTTGGCAGAATGCATGAGCTCTGGCGGGGTGGGGGAATGGGTGGGAACACGGTCTAGATTTTTTTAAAAGTAAAAATAAATTTATGTGAAAAAAAAAAGACGGCCAGGCGTGGTGGCGCACGCCTTTAATCCTAGCACTAGGGAGGCAGACGCAGGCGAATCTTTGTGAGTCTGAGGCCAGCCTGGTCTACAGAGTGAATTCCAGGACAGCTGGGGCTACAGGGAGACCCTGTCTCCAAAAGACCAAAAAAAAAAAGACATGATGTTCTTTTTTTATGTGTATGAATGTACTGTCTGCATGTAGGTCTGTGCACCCATGTCATGCAACGCAGCCAAGGTCAGAGAGGGTGTCGGATTCCCCTGGAACTGGAGTTGAAGATGGTTCTCAGCTGCCATGTGCGTGCTGGAGATCAAACCCGGGTCCTCTGCAAGAGCAGTCGGCTCTCTTAACCGCTAGGCAGTCTCTCCAGCCCAAGACATGATGTTCTAAGGGGAGGTAAAACATTCTATCCTACAGCAAAGCTCCTTAGGTTCAAGAAGCAAACCATTCAAAGATTTCAGGAAGCTCCTGAAGCTGACAAGAAACATTAGGTCCTTCCCTCCGTAATCATATACAAAGAGTAAGGACTACTGACTGACACTGTCAGACCAGCCAAGCTGTCTAGAAGATTATCAGACCAGCTGAACTGTCTGGAAGAGACTAATCAGCCAAGGATGCTCACTGGAAAACGCAGAGACCAGCAGAGGTACCAGGAAGAAGCTTGCATCAACTGTGCTGCCTGGACAAGGCACTCTCCAACCTGCTGAGCTGCATGCAGGCTGTGCAGTAAGTTCCAGGTTTCCAGGTTTTGTGAGCTGTCACCCATGCAGAGGTGGGCTTTGGGTGATGCAGCAATCTTTGAGCCATTTCTACTCTTTTTTTTTTTTTAATTTTATTTATTTCTGTATGTGTATGAATGTACTGTCTGCATGCAAGTCTGTGCACCCGTGTCGTGCAATGCCGCGGAGGTCAGAAGAGGGTGTTGGATTCCCCTGGAACTGGAGTTCTCCTTGAATTGGAGTTTCAGACGGTTCTCGGCCGCCATGTGGGTGCTGGGGATCGAACCCGGGTCCTCTGCAAGAGCGGTCGGCGCTCTTAACCGCTAGGCCATCTCTCCATTTCTACTCTTTTAAGTAACCCCTCATGCCTATTCCTGTAAGTAACCCAGTAAAACTCATTGGTTCATTGGCTGGATTTAGGCGGTGTCCGTAGATCACTCTCTTGGCTTCCTATCTGGGGTGAACAGGCATTTGTTCAGGCCTCCCTAGGAATAGTGTCACACAAGACAAGGGATCACTCTCATCGTTTGCCATCCAGGGGAGAAGTGCTGTACAGGTTTATCCCTACTCAGCAATATCCTTGACTTTCTAAGCTTGTATCACAGTTCCAGTGCCTGGAAACTACATTTCCTAGGTCTTTGGCTCACAGAATTTCCATTCAGAGTCACCCAGTGAAGGGCATAGGTGGCAGGCTGAGACCGCAGAAGACAGCAAGAGACAGGCCTGTAGAAGTTGTGAAGCTGGCAGTGATTCCCAAGGGAGTTCCCACAGCGGGCCTGGGTCAGAGCTGCTTCAGGCACTGCCTGATTTCTTCAGAGGCAGAAAACTATCTCTGTGACTTTCACTTTCCCACCCCTTCTAACAGTTTTATGGGCAAATAATTCCTTGTGTTGAATCCCTTCCTGATAAAACATTTCAAATGATTTTCTGGCCTAACCCTGACTGGTTGGGGGTGGGGGTTGTATTAATCTGTTGGTATGATAAAACACCGTGACCAAGGCAACTTAGAGAAAGAAGAGTTTATTTGGCTCATGGTTCTAGAGGGACAAGAATGCACAATGGGCTGCGGGGAGATAGAGCCGGAGAAGGCAGATGGAGCAGCCAGCTGAGAGCCCACATCTTCAAGTGGAAACAAAAAGGGAAAAATTGGAAGTGAGGCAAGTCTAAGAATTCGCAAAGCCCCAACCCTCCCACCAACCCACCAGTGACATGCGTGGTGGTTTGAATTAGAATGTCCTCCATAGCCTGCAACTATTTAGACATTTTTGTCCCCGGTTAGTGGCACTGTTTGGGGAGATCTTAGAAGGCGTGGCTATGATGGAGGAAGCACGTCACTGGGCACGGGCTTGTAGAGTTCAAAAAGCCCTGCCAATCTCCAAGTCACTTTCTGCTTTCTGTGCCTGCTTGACGATGTGAACCTGGGCTTTCTGCTCTGCCCCTCCTGCCATCATGCCTCCTAGCCATGATTCTCCTGGAACCGTCAACTGAAAGCTCAAAGAAACTCTTCGTGTATAAGTTACCTTGGTCCTGGTGGTTCTATCATGCAACAGAAAGGCAACTGAAACAGCAGGAACATTCTCAGTAAACTACCACAGGAGTCACGCTCCAAGAGAGTTCCTCTGAATACTGAGCTGAAGCCATACATGATTCAACATTCAAGCTCCTACATTTTCTCATATTTTTTTTCATTGTATATATTCATTGTAGATGGCACTGTTGCATAAGATGCTTTCACACAAGTATATACTACGCAAGGCTCACATAAAGTAGCTCCATGTGTAAACAGCTTTAGGATGAGTGGCCTTAAGTCATCTTGTCTACCAGAGGCTTGTTGCCAGCTCTTTCTTCTTCACACCCAATTTCATTCCACCTCTTCTTACACCAAGGCAACCTTCAACAAATATTGATTGAACAAACCAATAAAAGTCAAGGCATCTTGATGTAGCTGACAAAGAAAAGAACAGAATTTGGATAGAGACAAAGTTTTCATTCCGTTCCTTAAAACTCTGGGATCTTAGGCAAATGATTAAAACTTACACATTAAGTATAGCAGAAGTTTCAGCTTTATGTAACAAACTTGGTGGAAAAGTGAATGTGTTGCTTTATATTTTAATTAGATAACTAATAGCTGTGGAGACAGTAAACAACTCAGTGATAGCATTTTAATTGTATCATGGAACATTGTAGAGTGAATTGCTCATTAATAATAAAAGATATAAGAGCTACAATGTTGAATATAGGTCACACATAATTCTAAAATAATTGATGAAATAAGAATACATATATTTTTTAAATATATAAAGAATCCAAGGCTCAGACAGGTTAAGTCATTTAGCCAATATCACATGGCTTACAGAGTGGTGGGTCCAAGGTTCAAAGCCAGTTTTCCTGGCTGTGGAGTCTCTGCTCTCCACTGGGATCGTTTAGTTCCCTGCTAATGTGTTCCATTGGACCCAAAGAGCCAGTCAGTGTCAGCTGCCAATCCACATTCTTTCTCTCCATGGTGATATAGAAAGATACCACAGAGAACAGAGAACGGGCTGTGAGCAGTTGCAGCCTCCCATTCCAAGGTAAATAGATGGGAGAACCAAAGTCTGTCCTGGCAAAGCCCAGGATGCACAGAATGTGCTCAGGCCCAGCCAGGGACAAGGATGAGCCTAGGCCAGGCTGGGTACAAAGCCCCAAAGCAGTTACTGTAGCAACTGTGCTGGGTGATGTCATCAGCATTCTCAATGCCCATCTGCATGGGGCAGGCTGGCTGGAGACTGTGCATATCTAGCAGAAGTGTCATGGCCAACTCCTGTTCCCTGGGATGCTGGGAAAGTTCTAGGCCACTGATCTCATTCCAAAATGGCATCTGGAGCTGGAAACCCTGTCAGTGTCCCACCCCTGGCCATCAGAGATAAAGTAGCTCTTTAATGCTTCAATGCTTCCTTCCTTCCTTCCTTCCTTCCTTCCTTCCTTCCTTCCTTCCTTCCCTCCTTCCCTCCCTCCCTCCCTTCCCTTCCTCCCTCTATCCTCTATCCCTCCTTCCCTCTCCCCAACCCTCCCTACGCATTTTCACTCTTGCATATTTCTGTAATATCTCTGTCCTCTGGAAACACTATTGGAGTTTCAGCTTCTCTGTGTTGAACTAACTGTGGACAGTCTCAGGTTAAACCAGATAAAAATCACATCACTAAATGTAGTGATAAAAATTGTAGTGTAATCAGAGTAGCATTGAAATAAACCTAAGTAGTGTTGTGGGAAAATGTTATATTAACTCCAATGAATACGATAGCAAAATGAATTTTACCTCAAATACCATCTACTGTGTAACCTATAAGTAGAGAAAATCAGAGGGTAAATATTGCTGGAATATCAAATATTAAGTGATACCAGGAAATTACAGTACTACCTTATATTGTATTAATTTTACTTAGTTTATTGCATAGTGTATAATTTTGATATAATTATGATAATGTGTTCTATTTTTGTTTCTTCACATTCTTTATATGTGCAATCTGTGTTTTATGTGCATGATCCTTGATAAAGTTTAATTTTTAATTATAATTTTGTATATACACTGTGGTAGAATGATAAAATATAATACCAACTGCATATATTTTACACATCTATAATATCTAAGTGTTTCTCCATTTTTCCAATAGTTCTAGGCCACATAATTTATGGAGTATGTTTTTGCAAATTGATACATATAGACTCTGACAGTTCAAACTTGTGTTATTCAACTGTCACCTGTAGTTAGATCTATTGGTTATGGAAGTCCTTCCTAATTACTATAGAAATTTACATCACAGTTAGGGGATAGCCAAATAATACACAAAATGCTTACTTTCACTTTAGCAGGTAGACACAGGTGTTGCAATATATAAACAACTCTTCACATGCCATAACATACAGAGAGAAAAGCATCTGTGTCTCAACTGTTCAGAGGAAGTATGTGGTAAATTAAGAATGTCATTTCACATCAAGATTCTCAGGAAGTTTGGAAAGTTCTTACATGAGAGAGATTAACTTAGATGAAATTGTTCTCAAACTGAATCAGTTAAGAAGATCCAACCTCACCTAAGGAAATTGTGGCAACAGATTTCTGCTGGGAGGAACAGACACAGTCTATTTCAGGCTTGGGACTCTTGTTAGGTTAACCAGACTCCAGTGGAATGAACCATACTGAAGGATATTTGGAGACATAAATTAGATTTTATAAGCTTCTTATTATTGTTATTATTATATAAAGAAAATATAGATATATAATATAGCATAGAGTACATTAAATTTGGGAGTCAATGAGAAGTGCTGATGAGGGAACTGATCTAAATACCATCACATTATATTGTATGAAAATCTCAAAAATTCAATTCAAAACACATAATGTTGAAGGATATCCTAAAATTGGGGGGGAAAGAATCAACTTAGAAATACGATCAGAATGCCATATATGAAGTTGTAAAAAACAAACTGAATCAATAAAAAAGAAAGAGTTATCCACACAATTTATTACTGAAATCAAGTAGTAATTGTGAGCAAAAGAAAACATCATATTTTTTTAGATGAGGTCTCTCTCCTTGTAGCCCCAGCTGGTCTGAAATTATCTATGTGTATGTGATACATAATGGTATGCATTGTCACTAGCCCTGAAGATATTTCCTTAGCAAGAGAAAATCAAAGCACCATCCTGATGTTTCTTATCTACATTCTGTCAGAAATTAGAAGAATGAGAGGTGACTCAGTGATACACATGGGATTCAGAGGATGGCCTTTGACCCCCACCCATTTCATGCACTCTCATTGGGAAATTAGGGGAAAAATCATTCATGGGGGCAATAATTTCACTTTAAATGAGTCTCACCTCAGGCTTAAGAATCGTGTCCAGATGAGATCATCTCTTCTGATTATTAAACATGTGCAGTTGACTAGAAAGAAATGACCTAGTCAGCTAAATTTTAAGGGACTGTATTGTCAGAGTTGCAAATATGGCCTAGAAAAACTACTATGGGTTTTCAATTCTGTAGTTTCATGGCATTTGTGACTAGTGTCATTCATTGGCTCAACCAAATTTCATATTCAGTGTTTTGATCAAACATAATTATAATTCTGGACTCTATCCAATTACTTAGGATGGAAGTTTTCCTTTATAGAAAAAGATAAGGCAACCAGACAATATCATTCTCCTTGGTCCTGCATATTAACCCCTTTAATTCCTGCAATTCTTATTTCTCTTCACAACTTCTTGTACATTTAGGAGTAATGAAGTCAGTGTTAAAATTAATATACATTAACATTCCCTGGCTTGTTTCATTTCCCAGATTTCATGAGAGTTTTAGTGGTACATACAAGTTTTTTCAGTAAAGGAGCTAAAGTGTTTAACAATTTCTTTGTTAATGGAAACTAACAAACACAGAAATTAAGAACGGCACAATAAAATCCCTCTACAACTTTCAACTCCACATACCATGATAAGTTAATGCCATGCTTGGTGAGTTTGGGAAAGTACCTAAGAGGCTGGTCGCACTGTAATAGCCATCCCCACAGATTTATTTACAATGCGCACTCCACAAGCTTGGTTCAAGGCAAGTTAGTGAACAGTCCTGATAAACTCACATCAAAGTTGAAGCACACCAATGCACTTCATGCTTAATCTTCTTCCTCCCTTCCTTATCTGCTGTAGAGAACTGATTAATAAAAACAGGAAGAAGAGTCACCAACTAGTTCGTGAGCTTGTACCCACTCATCAAATATAGCCTGGATATAAGAAAAATCCCTGTAAAGTCTATTCCCTGTTGAGCATTGACCATGTATATGTGCACGTCGGGAAGGTTAGGAGAGAAAAAAATAAACAGATAAAATAACAAAAACGGCGCCAACTAGAAACTTTAGAAGTTTTCGTTTTTTTAATTTTTTTATGTGTATGAATGTACTGTCTGCATGTAGGTTGATGCACCCGTGTCATGCAATGCTGCGGAGGTCAGAAGAAGGTGTTGGATTCCCCTGGAACTGGAGTTAAAGACGGTTCTCAGCCGCCATGTGGATGCTGGAATTCAAACCTAGGTCCTCTGCAAGAGCAGTTGGTGCTCTTGACTACTAGGCCATCTCTCCAGCCCTGAAGTTTTCATTTTTCATAAAGATGTTAGTTGTCTTCATGATTAGTAAAGCCAGGTCTTGTTCTTAATATGGATAGATTTAACACTGGGAACTTTTTTTGTTTTGTTTTGTTTTTTGGTCTTTTCGAGTCAGGGTCTCTCTGTAGCCCCAGCTGTCCTGGAACTCACTCTGTAGACCAGGCTGGCCTTGAACTTACAGAGATCAGCCTGCCTCTGCCTCCCAAGTGCTAGGATTAAATGTATTTAGATATTTGTAAAATGTAACTGAGAATGTCATGAAGGCAGGCAACTCATTACCAAAAAAGAGACTTTTTTTTTTCTGTCTTTTTGAGACAGGTCTCCCTGTAGCTCCAGCTGGCCTGGAACTCACTCTGTAGACCAGGCTGGCCTTGAACTCACACAGATCCACCTGCCTCTGCCTCCCAAGTGCTAGGATTAAAGGTATGCACCACCACTTTTAAAAGACTTTTTTGAGTCTGAGACTTCAAACTTTAAGTACCTATTTTTACAATAATGTCAGGTTTTCATAAGAATCCATAAAATAATGAGGTACAAAGTTTCTGTTATTCAGTTAAATAAGTTCCAGAGATTGATGTGCATCATGGTGACTAGAATGAACACTGTACTTAAGTTTCTCCAAAACAAAATGAAAAGATAACTATGTGGGCCAGGTGTGGTACCACATACCTTTATTCTCAGCACTTGGGAAGCAGAGGCAGGTGGATCTCTGTGAGACTGAAGTCAGCCTGGTCTACACAGTTAGTTATAAACCAGCTGGGCCTATTAGGAGAACCTTTCTCAAAAACGAATAAAAAAGATAACTCTGTTCAGCTCTTTTTTTACTCCATCTTTTGATTGGCTCATTTGTTTTCTTGTCCCTTTGTATTTTGAGTAGTTTATAGATTCTGGATGTTAGTCCTCTGTCAGATATATCGCTGGTGAAAGTTTCCTCCCACTCTGTGGGTTTTCTCTTCACTTCTTTGACCGTTTCTTTCACCGTACATAGCTTTCGAGTTTAATGAGGTCCCACTTGTCCATTTTTCACCTTATTTCCTGTGCAGCTGCTGTCTGATTTAGAAAGTCTTTTCCTACACTTATGCCTTGTAGCTTACTGTCAATGTTTTCTATAATTTTCAGAGTTTCTGGCTTCACATTGAGGTCTTTGATCCATTTGGGGTTGATTTTTGCAAAGGGTGAAAGGTAGGGGTTTAGTTTTAGTCTTGTAAAAGTGGTGATCCGGTTTTGCCAGCACCATTTGCTGAAGATGCTGCCTTTCCTCCAGTGAGTCTTCTTGGCCCCTTTGTCAAATATGAGGTGGCTGAAACTGCATGTGCTCAAGTTTGGATCTTCAATTTTGTTCCATTGATCTATGGGTCTGTTTTCTGTGCCAGTACCAGGGTGTTTTTATGACCATAGCCCTCTAATATAGTTTGAAGTCTGTTATAGTAATACCCCCCCCCCGCATTGCTCTTTTTGCTGAGTGTTCCTTTGGCTATCCGGGGTCTTTTGTTTTTCCATATGAATTTAAGGATTTTTTTTCTAAGTCTATGAAGAAAGTCATGAGGATTTTAATTGAGGTTGAATTGAATCTGTATATTAATTTGGGTAGGATGGTCATTTTTACTATATTAATTCTTCCAATCCATGAGCATGGGAGGTCCTTCCATCTTCTAGTGTCTTCTTCAATCTCCTTCTTCAAGGGTTTAAAAAATTTCACTGCAGAGATCTTTAGTGTCTTTGGTCAGCTTTGTTCTGAGATAGTTTATTTTTTTGAGGCTATTGGGAAAGAGAAGTTCTTGTATTTCTTCTCCAATTGCTTGTTGGTGGTATAAGGAAAGGTTACTGATTTTTCTAGATTAATTTTGTATATCACCACTGTACAAAATATTAATTGTGTCTAGGAGTTTTCTGGTGGAGTTTTTAGCAACCCTTCAGTAAACTATAATGTCATCTGCAAAAACAGTTTGGCCTCCTCTTTTCCAATTAGTACTCCTTTAATTTCCCTTTCTTGCTGCGCTAGCAAGCGTTTCAAGAGACTTCATAAATGAAAAAGAAAAAATGGCTGAGAAACATCTTAAAAAGCAGTCAATGTCACTAATAATTAAAAGAATTGCACGTTAAAACTACTTTATTATTTCATCTTACCCAAGTAAAACTGGCTATGATCAAGAAAACAAAAGGTACCAAATGTTGGAGAAGTTGTGGGGAAAGAACAACCATTCACTGCTGGTAGGAATGCAAACTCGTGCCACCCATATGGAAAGCAGTGTGAACTCTTTTTTAACATTTTATTGGTTTTGTGCATTTCATACATCATTTCTTAGTCCAATTTAGACTCCTTTCCTTTTCCATTTCCCTCCCACTCCATCCAAGTTCATGCATTCTGCCATACATGTCTTGTATCTTTTTCCAAGTCTTTTTAAAGTTTTTCAAAGAAGAGGATTATTGTTCTTGGGAGAACTTTACTGTATCAGTTGGTTATTTGTCCCAATTCTTTTTTTTTGTTGTTCCCTCCGATTTGTATTGCTTCAACATATGCATATATACATATAGATATCTAGATAGATAGATAGATAGATATATATGTCACACCTATACTAAAATTATGTCTGAAAATAAACTGTATGTTATTTCCAAATCATTACTTCAGGATTCACATTTTCCCTTTTAATTTTATATTACTCTAAAATATGTAAACATACCTTCCACCCATATACCAAGATTACAAAGTCTGAAAATAAGTTGTAGGTTAATTCTGTTAAGGGATTCACATTATAAGAGCACAGCTGCTTTCANGGATCTGTGGGGTCTGTGGGAACTCCGGGGGCTCATACCTGCACTGAAACACGGGATCTGTGGCAACTCCGGGGGCTCATACCTGCACTGAAACAGGGGATCTGTGCATGGCCTTTCTTATGGGTTAGAGCTTTGGGGTAGTTACATAATTCTTTCACTTCTGCTTGGCTTTTTTTTTTTTTTTTTTTAGCCCTCATCAGCCCAGTTCTGTCGGGTCTGATTGGATTGTCCTTGACTGATTACTAGTGCTTCTGGAAACAGAATGTCTTGTTGGTGATCCAATCAGAGCCCTTCTTATCAAGAGCAGAGTTGACGATGAAGCTTCTTTCAGCTTAGAAAGAGCTGCTGGCCTTGTAGTGATTGTGCTGTTCCTGGTACACTTGGCCATCTCACAGGATGATGTAAAGTTCCAACACTATCAAGGACAGAAGTACAGGCTAGCAGGTGTACTTTTCTACATTCACTGGCAAGATTTAGAGGTGTGGAAAGTGTCTGTTCAGCTTTTAATGCGTATATTGCCTATTATCTGAGAGATATGTATTAGTCTTTCATGTTTGTATATATGGTGCAAGTAGAGCTACTGGCACCTTTTGGTTTTAACTACTATTTCCAGAATGAAGGTACCAGCAGTCATCAAGCCCTGGAGATACAGTGCCTCTTTCTAAAGCAAGGGGCAATTGTTGTTTCAGTCCACTGCAAAGATTCAGGTTTGCTCTCCTGTCTCAGCAGGTACTCTAAGCTGATATCACCTGTTCCTCACCACTTTATCCACAAGAGGTGAGCTCAGGGGACTGATACAAGAAAATAATGTAGAGCCAGATGTGGTGGTGTTAATCCCAGCACTTTGGAGCCAGAGGCAGGGGGATCTCTGTGAAATGGAGGCAGCCTGGTTCCATAGCAAGTTCAGGCCAGCTGGAGTTTATAGGGAGACCCTGCTCAAAAAAAGGACTCCTATAGCACTAATAATGCTATTAATAACAATATAATATTAATAAGAATAAGACTACTGTAGCCAGGCTGGAGAGATGGCCTTGGCTCAGTGGTTAAGACACCGACTGCTCTTTGCAGCGGACCCGGGTTCGATTTCCCCATCACCCACATGGCAGCTGCAGGAGAACCGTCTTTTAACTCCAGTTCCAGGGGAATCCGGAAAAACCCCCCGCCCTCTTCTGCTCCTCCGTGGCATTGCACGACACGGGGTGCACAACCTACACGCAGACAGTCCATTCATCCACATAATTAATTAATTAAAAGAATATTGTAGCCCAAACTCTTGCTGTAAGAAAACATCTTTTGTATCTGATCCAGACCTATATTAGAGTCTAAAAGACTGTGACAGGCTCACTTGATAGCTTGAAAGTAAGATATAATCTCAGCTCCTTCACTACTTGTGAGTGTGTGTGTGTGCACGCGCATGTGGCGTTGTATACCATTTACTATTGTTTCTGGGTCTGCACCTTACCTATACCGGCAGGATGCACAGGAGAAGGTCCAAGGTCCTGCTCTGTCACTTTTCAGCTTTATTCCTAAGATGGGTCTCTCACAGAACTTGAAGCTAGGCTGGCAGTGGGAAGCCCAAGTGCTTTTCTTATCTCTGTGCCCACAGTACAGGCATTGCAGATGGCCATGCCTGGTGTTTTACATGGTGTAGGGGTTCGGAATCAGATCCACTTTTGCCACTGAGCTACCTACCCATCCCTTGGTATCTTCGCATTTCCAGATGCATGTATTTGAAAGGTAATATGCCATATCTTTTCAGTTTCTCTGGTGCATCAATATCTTAAACTTCTTTTCCTTTGAACTCTATTCCAGGTCAGTTATTTCATGAGCTCATCTTACCTCTAGGTGAGGCCCATACAACCAAACTCCAATCCACTCGACTGCATGTTTCACACAACATCGGCCAGGGCTGGCCACATCATTCACACTCACAAGGTTCAGCTGATCATTCTCCATCAATTTCCAATCTTTCCTGCTGCTGTGCTATAAATCTGATATTCTCTTCATTAACATTGTTCACTTTGTCTTTTTGTCACTTCCAGTTTGTCTCCTTCTTTTTTTTTTTCTAATTTGTTGAGAATAAGCTACATGGAACCCAACCTTTCACTGCGCAGACTTTTTTCTTTATAACTTTTCTGTGAAGAGGGGCCTTGCTGCGTTCTTAGCCTAGTTCAGTTTAGTGTTAGTGGAATGGCATTTGCGGGGCTTTTGGAGGCTTCCACTTACCTTTCTCTGTTCCAGTTGACAACAGATACCTGGCTTTTCCTTTAGTCAGGTATTTTCATTTCTATATGAGATTATCACAAGAACCAAGAACCACTGGTTTGACTTCTTATGATAACCACCATGCATTTTGTTTGTTGGGTTGGTAGTTGGTTGGTTTGGTTTTCTTCCTTCTGACATCAAGGATTATCCCCAGGGCCTTGTGTTTACTAGGCAAGTTGCTATTCCCAGCCACCACTGTGTGCTTCTGACAATGGAGAATAGTCATTTTCCAAGAGCCCTTGCCCCCCTTCCCCTATGGTGTTTCCTAACAGTCATGTGTTAGATTATTTTTAAGGCATCTGCCATTATTTTCCATGTACATGGCTTTTGTTCCAACTCTAATTCTACTCCTACATTTCCCATGACTCAATAAAGTTAACAATTCTTGGATGATAACTTAGTTTATTCTCAATCAAATGAATAATTAATCTAATTATGCTTAGTATGAACTAGCCTAATGCTTCTGAAATAGTTTTAGGTGGAACTGTTGTTTTTTTTTTTTTTTTGACTGAGTCATAAAAATAATTCTTAGTTAACAGCTGTTTCCAACAAAGGATAAAGAGTAATATAATTTCCATGCCTTAGACTTGCCTTATGCCTTGTGGGAAATAAATAAATACTAATTTAAAAAAATTTATAAATTCTTATCTGCGCTCTTAGAGTTGATATAACCCTTTTCTTGCCTACCGTCTCAGTAGTATTTCACTGGTGTCTGTTATATAACCTATGTACATTTGAAAGTCTCTCTTCAGGAAGTCAGTTTAATTAGCCTGTGGGCTTAAGAGACCTGGCTGCAGTACATGGTGGGGTTCAGGCAAACGGAGTCTGAGCTGAGCCCTGCTGTCCCCTAAGCCAACATGCTGGAGTAATTTATACTCAAGGGCAAAAATTAAATCTACCTCTTGGTTGCCAGCCAGACTGCTGCACAGGGTTAAAGTTGGGGGTGAGGATTGCAAACCTGCAATATGCGTGCTGTGTTCTCCTTGTTCATGATGTGTGGTATGGGGCTTGCTTCTTACGGCATTTTTCTTTCTTTCTTTTATATATTATTTATATTTTACTGTTTTTTGTTTTTTTTTGAATGTTTTTTTTTTTTTTTTTTTTTTTACATCTGTGTGTGTGTGTGTGCACACACACACACAAAACATATAACGCTCTACGGCGTGCCTACAGAGTCCAGAAGATGGCATCTTATCCCCCACCGGTGTTACAAACAGTTGTTAGCCTCCACGTAGATGCTCGGGAACCAACTCAGATCCTCGCAAGAGGCAGCCCAAAACTTTTTTAACCACTGAGCCCTCTCTCCAGCCTCTGCACTTTTGTTTCAAGGGCATTTACCATATGACTTATCAGAAGATACATTTATGAATATATACGTAAGTGCCTATTCAATCTAAGCTTCAAATTAATAAACACTCATTTTTCTACTCAGTTATAGGCTTCTTTGAAGGCTTTTGAGTATCCCATTTCTCTGTAAAGCTTGTCCTTAGCAAGTCATTTGTAACTGACTTTCACTATGAACTTGTGGTATATCATGTCCCATTAAAACACACTGAATCTCAAACTCTTCTTGAATCCAAAATCCTCATGAGTTCTTTCTTTCCCATGGTCACTTTAGTTATTCAAAAATGTCCTGAAAGATGGCTTTGTTGGGAAGGCATATGGCTGTACAAAGAGGCTCGGTAAGAGCAGGCTCTGGAGATCTGAGTTACTGAGTATCTGAGTCCCAAACACCAAACCCCTCCATGATGTCTCCATTATGGCAGGGCCGCCATTCCAGTGACACCGTGCTGCCTTACCTGAGTCCTCAACTGGTAGCTCCACTGGTCAGCACTTTTTGTATTATATAAATCTTTCTGCAACAATGAAGGCCTACGGTACTTCCTCAGATGTTTAGGAGGGCTGACAACGAAAGCACAGTCCTGCTCATTGTAAATTGCTCATGACAAAGTAACAAATTTTCAGTTCTGGATAGAACAAAGGATTTAAAATAAAGCAATGACCTTGTTCCTCCATTGTGAGACAAGGCACCCATCAAAAATATTCCCATTGGGGGTTGTATATAGCTCAACTGGGGGTGCCTTAGTCACTTTTCTGTTGCGTGATAAATCCACCACGAACAGGGGAACTTATAAAAGGAAGAGTTTATTTGAGAATACGATTGATGGTTCCAGGAAATTAGAGTTCATTGCTGGGGGGAGGCATCGGTCGCAGGAGCTGGAGAGAAAGTGGAGGTTCAACATCTTCCAATGAACACAGGGATAGGAATGTGGAGAGGAAGAGCGGACTGGAGTGCTGGCAAGGCTTGTTAAACTCTCTAAACCCGCCCCCAGTGACTTACTTCCTCCAGCATGGCTGTTTAGCTCTATAACCTTCCCAAATAGTCACCAACTGGGGACAAAATGTCTGAATACTGAAGCCTATTGGGGGACATTCTCATTGAAACCACCCCAGGGGTCTTGTACAAAGCTTTGGTTTGGATGTATAAACTGGGTGTGGTGGATCATGGCTTCAATTCACAACATTTAGGAGATGGATCTAAGACAATCAAATGTTCAAGCCATTCTTGAGTACAGATCTAGGTACAGGCCAGGTAGATCTACACTTTACCCCATCCCCCCTCCCCTCCAAAAAAGGAGGAGCTGGAAAGATGGTTGGTGGTAAAAAGAACTGGCTGTTCTTACAGAGGAGTGTGACAAAATGTATGCATGCAATTGGAAAGTGCATTATGTGAAATACAATGTTCTAGCCAAGACTACAGAGTGAGGGATTCCTTTTCCATTGGACAGGTATCAACAAATAGTTAATTGAGTTAAAATGCCATAGCTCTGGAACTATATCTGTCCTGGAGTGCCTAGTCAATGATATATTTTTGAAAAGATACAGAATTTTAAAGCAAGCAAGTGCAATAAATTACAATAGCAAATCATAATTTCTGGTTTCCTCAGAGACTGACGTGCACAGCTAGTTTTGTTCCATGGCCATAGATTTGTCTGTCATTGAGGGACAAGGAAGGAAGGCCCCACAGCTGAGTTCTATACAAGGAGAGAAAGGAAGGCTTCTAAGTTTTCTGAGGTGCAATAGTGGTGACCTTTGAGCCCAAGAAGAGTCAAGGAGAATCACGCAGATGGAGCTGGTGGTTTTAGTCACATGCTGGCTGAGAGGGTGGGCCTTGTCTGTATCAATTTTAGGTACAGATGAAGTGGTTTGTGACCAAATACCAGCTCTTGATCATGTTAAGAAAGAAGGGGTTCAGAAGGAAAGGAGGGGGTTAATGGAGGGCAATGTAGAGCTGAATGTCATTGTAACATATTGTATATCCTTATGAAACTGTCAAAAATATTTCAATAAAGTGAATTTTGGATGATTCAGAGTATCGACTTTTGTTTTTGGTAGTGTTGGGTTTCATAAAATCAGCCACAGGTCACCTTGACCTACACAAGAACTCCTAACCCTCTATTATGTGGCATAATGCTAGTATGTAACCAGAGACTGTCTTGTTATCTATTATATTGCTAATATATTATATATTATGCTAATATATTATATAATAATTGCTAATAGATTATATATATATATATTGCTATATATTATATATCTAATATATTTGTAATATTATATCATAGTTATTATCTAGACTTAGCTATTTTTCTTATATCATGGCTATATAAAAAAGCTATAAATAACTGAATCCCATTGCAAACAACTCTTGTTTTTATGCTATAGCTGTGCTTGCCCTCTATTTCCTCTATATTTATGGATTTATACTTTGGGAACTGTGCTGGATAGCTTTAGTATCAACTTTACACAACCTGGGTTGAGGAGGCCTCAGTTGGGGAACTGGTCCATTGGATTGGCCCTGTGGCCACATCTGTGGAGTATTGTCTGATGGACGAGTAGTGTGGGAGGGCCCAACCCACAAAGAGTAGTGCCACTTGGGGGGCAGGTTGTTGTGTACTTTTTAAGAAGGCGGGCTGGGCAAGAGCCCAGGGAGCAAGCCAGTGAATAGCAAGCTAGTGAACAGCATTCTTTCATGTGCTTCAGCTACTGTCTCCAGGTTTCCTGTCCTGAGTTCTGGCCTTGGGCTCCCTAAGTGATGTGAATGTGACTCAGGAGATGTAAGCGAACAAACCCTTTCCTCCCGAGTTGGTGTCGGTCAGAGTGTTTTGTCACCAGGAATGGAAGACAAACTAGACAGGAACATTTTCAACTTTCTTTTTTTTATGACAAATACTTACTTAAAGGCAAGGTGACTGACTCGATTTAGGGTATTCTCATACTATCATCTATGACTGGTCCATTCCATACCTGATCTCATTATCTTGTCCTCCATAGAATAGTGTCTAAATCAATGAGCTAGGATTTATTGCTACCCTCTATTCACAAAAGACTCCAGGCAATAGTTTAAAAGCCCAGTGGATTATGCAGCTTTCAATACAGAACTAATTTGGAGAAATCACTCATCATAATTAACTGTTACAATTAATTCTTCAATTCATTTTCATTTTCAAGGGCCATCTCTTTCAGCAGTTGTATCAACAACTAAAGTATTTACTAAAGACGTGATTCTCCTCCCCCTTTGGCAAAAGGTCTAAAACAATAAGCTAGGAGAGCTGGTCGAGTGACAATAGAACAAAGAATTTGTACTTGGGACTTGCTCAGACCTTGAACTATCTAGAATTGACTGTCTTTCTAAGAAGGATGCAGTCTTCAAGGAGTGTTGCATTCTGCTTCCTTTCTTCAATAGGGATCATACATTCAAAGCCTACTGAGTGGGGCAGGTGATGTGAATGATGGAAACAGTTGAAGCATAGACTGTAGTCAACACATATTTTCCTGAAAAGGCAGCCTGCCCTCAGCTCCTGCCAGGCCACTGTGCAGCAGTTGGGTTCTGAATGCAGCCAGATTTTCCACTTGTTACGAAAAATCTTGGAATTTGGTAAATTTCCAAGCAAATCTCCCAAGTTTTAAGTTCTACTAAATAATTAATTTTTTCACTGCTCTTTAAGCCAAATGGAACCTATGTGCAGCAGAGACTCTGTGCACAGGCAGCCACCTTGCAGCCTCTGAACCTATGTGCAGCAGAGACTGTGCACAGGCAGCCACCTTGCAGCCTGTGAACCTATGTGCAGCAGTGACTCTGTACACAGGCAGCTACCTTGCAGCCTCTGAACCTATGTGCAGCACAGACTCTGGGCACAGGCAGCCACCTTGCAGCCTCTGAACCTATGTGTAGCAGAGACTCTGTGCACAGGCAGCCACCTTGTAGCCTCTGAACCTATGTGCAGCAGAGACTGGGCAAAAAAACAGGGAGCCACCTGTAGCTTCTGAAACCCTATGCAGCAGAGACTGCACAGGGCAGCCACCTTGCACAGCCTCTGAACCTATTGTGCCGCAGAGACTTGACACAGGCAAGTATCTTGCAGCCTCTGAATCTATTGTGCAGCAGCGATATGCACATGCCGCCACCTTGCCAGCCTCTGAACCTATGTGTCGCAGTCGACTCTGTGCCACAGGACAGCCACCTTGCGTTCTGAACCTATGTGCCGCAGAGACTGGGCACAGGCAGCCACCTTGTAGCCTCTGAACCTATGTGCAGCGGAGACCATACACAGGCAGCCACCTTGCAGCCTCTGAACCTATGTGCAGCAGAGACTGGGCACAGGCAGCCACCTTGTAGCCTCTGAACCTATGTGCAGCAGAGACCATACACAGGCAGCCACCTTGCAGCCTCTGAACCTATGTGCAGCAGAGACCATACACAGGCAGCCACCTTGCAGCCTCTGAACCTATGTGCAGCAGAGACCATACACAGGCAGCCACCTTGCAGCCTCTGAATCTCTGTGTAGCAGAGACTCTGTGCACAGACAGCCACCTTGCAGCATCTGAACCTATGTGCAGCAGAGACCATACACAGGCAGCCACCTTGCAGCCTCTGAACCTATGTGCAGCAGAGACTGTGCACAGGCAGCTACCTTGCAGCCTCTGAATCTCTGTGCAGCAGAGACTCTGTGCACAGACAGCCACCTTGCAGCATCTGAACCTATGTGCGGCAGAGACTGTACACAGGCAGCCACCTTGCAGCCTCTGAACCTATGTGCGGCAGAGACTGTGCACAGGCAGCTACCTTGCAGCCTCTGAATCTCTGTGCAGCAGAGACTCTGTGCACAGACAGCCACCTTGCAGCCTCTGAACCTATGTGCAGCAGAGACTGTGCACAGGCAGCCACCTTGCAGCCTCTGAACCTATGTGCAGCAGAGACTGTGCACAGGCAGCCACCTTGCAGCCTCTGAACCTATGTGCAGCAGAGACTGTGCACAGGCAGCCACCTTGCAGCCTCTGAACCTATGTGCAGCAGTGACTCTGCACAGGCAGCCACCTTGCAGCCTCTGCCTTAACAAGTCCGTGCAATTCTTGCTGACACCTACTCCACACTCTGTATTTTTCATTGTTTCAATAAATTCATATTTAGTACAAAGAAAATGAACTGTTCTGTTACCATGGTAGCCTCTGCATTTTTGCTAATGAGGAAAAGATGATTATGTATTAAACAAAATTTACAGGGGCTTAAGAGTAGCTCCAGTGGTTAACTGCTGTAGAGCCCCTCAGTTCTGTTCCCAGCACTCACATAAGGCAGCTCACAACCACTTGTAACTCCGCCTTTCAGTATTCTGACAGCCTCTTCTGGAGCCTACAGCAACCTGACACGTGAACACACACACAACACACATCACCACACACACAAATACCCATTTTTACATTTTAAAACTAAAAAAATTAAATCTTAAAAAAGCAGTGCTAACAGGAACTTTGTGATTTAAAAGATATACCCAGTTACCGTACTTTATTTTTATTTTTTCTTTTTTTGTTATTTTTTATGTGTTTTGTTTGCATGTAGGTTTGTTGTGCAATGCCGCAGAAGACAGAAGAGGGTGTAGATCCCCTGGAACTGGAGTTACAAGTGGTTGTTCGCCCCTGCCAGAGCAGTCAGTGCTCTAACCACTGAGCCATCTCTCCCAGCCTAGTTACCATGTTTTAAGAAAAGCAAGGTATTCTGCTTTAATTCTGCCCAGCATATAATCAGTCTTAGAAACACTTTTGGTTCAGTAAAACCACAAAGCTTATCTGTAAGCATTTCCCCCTTTAATTTAAACCCTGTGCGCATCTAAAGAAAATGCAATGTGGCCGTTTCTGGTTCATTTACATTAAATCGTTAAAATGTTGTTTTTTATAGAACTCTTTTGATGTCTAAGATGCTTTTGGAAGTCAGTCAAAAAAAAGTTCTAACTCTCTGTAGTCACGTTTTGATGGACATAAACAAGTTTAAACACCAAAGGACTTTATTTCTAGGCTACAGCTCAAAATTGGAGTCTGAATTCTACAAGAGACACACATTAATTATTCTTTACCTAATTATCACTATCTTCATTGATTCTATCCCAAAGAATCATTATCAATTAATCACACGGTCATAGCATCTGTTCATTTTAAGTATGATTCTGAGTTAAGGTTGAATCCTTCGATTCTTAAAATAACATGAACTTGATCATAGGTGTGGAAGATTCCTGTTAGCTGTGCTATAAAATGCACAGAGAATGTCACTGAAAAAATGTGTCCGATGGAAAAGAATATAAATATATATATATATATTATCCTATATTATATATATATGGAGAGAGAGAGAAGAGAGAAGAGAGAGAGATGATTATTTTGCAGGGAAGGAAGACACATGCCACTTTTTGTTCATATTCAACCAGACAAAATGGGTTTCTGTGAAAGATGGGGCTCTCCCCACATTATCAAGAGCTGTCACTTAAAATACAATTTTGATTAATATCACTTGCAAATTGAATACTGACTTGGTTCCTTTCTTTCCGACAGGAAATGCAGATCTGTAGGGATATAGGCAAAGAACACATGTAAACCCTAGGGAATGGACATTGATGAAATGACCCAAAACATGATTATTCCTTGCTACTTCCTGAAATCTATTCCTCAAATCCCCAAACTAACAGTTCTCCGAATTTATGGTTCACAAAAGTGTTCAAGGGTTTTCAGACCCCTGGGCTGTCTCCTCAGAAAGTGCGGAAGGGAGGGATTTCAAAGATGTGCACGAGTGGGTCAGCCAAGGTTCACTCCTTGAGATCTTGCAGATATTTATTAGGAGTTCATGGGAGGGGATGCTCATTTCTGTAGACGGAATGGATTTTCCAAAACAGAAAGTGCAGGTACTTTTAAGTCTGTGGCTAGACTCAGCTAAGCTTGTCTGCTGCTGATAGGATTATTCAAATGTAGCATGTCTAGTTTACCCAGAGGCCACCAAGCACAGCAGGATAGAAAGTGGGAAGCAGGCCAGGGAGTTTTACAGGGAAAGGACTTTCCCACATAGGAGCCGCAACAGACAGGTGATAGCGTTTCCACAGGAGTGTTCTGCTGACCAACATGACACTGCAAGAGCGTGGCATTCTGAGCCCACAGCACCTGGCCACACAGTGAGTAGAGAAGTCCACTATCATCCACTCATGAAAGAATGTACACATTGATGCCTTGTGATTGTTTCCTTTGGCTTTAAAGGGGTGAGTGTGCTTATCAAGATGAGATTAGAACATCAGCAAATGTCTATCTTCCATATGCTGTATGTAAAGCACTATGCTAGGCACTGGGCTATGCAGGGCAGCCTCGTGGCTGGCTCTTCTGTCTTCTCATTACTTGTCCTGCTCTACATTGTATATCCTCACCTTATATTACATGAAAAAAGAAACACATGCTTTTTGCTTTTCAGACTCACTGTGTGACAATCAAAAGTCCATGTTTCTTGGAGAATTTAAAATTGTACAAGAACAAACAAAATTGGATGTTTGTTTCTTAACTTCTCTCCCAATAAAGTATGTGTAGATGCAAGGTTTGGGTTACCAGTAGACCTCGCGTATAACAGTGAGCCATAAGATTATGATGGAGCCGAACAATTCTTATCACGTGATACAGTCATTCGAATAAGTGCTACTCATAGACTCCACTTATTTGGACACTTGTTCCCTATTTTGTGGCAGTTTGGAGAGGGCTATGGAACTTTTAAGAGGTGTGGCCATGGTGGAGGAAGCATTTTATCAGGGGGGTATGGGGGGAGGAAAAAGGGTCAGGCTTTGGAGAAGAGTTCAAAGCCACATCCTACCTCCAGTCTGTCTCTCTTTTCTGCTTCCTGTGTCTGCTCAGCTTCTGTTCCAGCTACCTCTTACCAACCATGCTTTCCCACCATGATGGACTTACCCTCTGTGAATGTAAGTAAAACAAACTCTTCCTTTATAAGTTGCCTTGATCATAGTATTATCTCAGCAACAGAAAAAATGTAATACGCATAGTGACACTGCAACTCTTCTGAGGTCAGTGCTCAGTGTGTTGCTCTTATGTTTGTGGTGATGTTGTTATAGACAAACATATTATGCTACCAGTCACGAAAAATATAGCACATGCTATTATATATAGTATATGGAAAACATACCTGTATACAGTTTTGTCTTTCAAGTAAGCTCTTGTGACCCAAATTAGAAACAGTTGTTTTAGAAGCCAATAATTTTTTACATTTGTTAGAGCCAGTTTTTTTTTCAAAAGTAGAATTAAATGCTTTTGAGATCAGAAAGGAAATTGGGTGTTGTAGTAACCTAGAATTGGAAGAAGAGGGGCTGGAGAGATTACCTAGTGGTTTAAGAGCACCGACTGCTCTTGCAGAGGACCCGGGTTCGACCCCAGCACCCACACATGTGGCTAAGGAACCCTGTCTGTAACTCCCCAGTTCCAGGAGAAACTCCAGTTCCCAGGGGATATCGAGACCCTCTTCTGACCTCGCGGCATTGCACGGGACATGGGTGCACAGACTCATTACAGACAGTACATTCAGTACACATACAAAAATAAACTAAAACCTTAAAAAAAAATTAAAAAAAAAAAAGAATTGGAAAAAGAAGATAAAGAGAGATGGTGACTAATAGTCCCCAGCCAGTGAGGAGGTGGAGGGGGGAATTAGATGGGCTCCTTCCACCTGAAGACTAGAAAATCAGACATCATGTGGGATGGAAAATCTCTGTACCAAGAGAGAAGCCAGCACGAACCACAGGGGGAGAGGATGCTTGCTTATAGAATGCCATTCAAGGAAACAGGACTCACCACCAATGCTGAAGACCCACATTAGCAAGCCACAATTAAGTACTTTCTCTTGACTATCAAACCATTCACATACTTATCACAATTAATATCGAAGCCCCAAGCTATAATTAAGGTGGACATTCTCTTTTAGATGGGTACAATATATGGAGACAGTGTTACAAAGGAATGTTTCTGTGGGAGCTTTAATGTCATGAAGATGTAGATAAAGGGACAACTTTTAGCCCTTTTCCTTAAATGGAGTCAGACAACAGTGGCAGCTATTTCTATTAAGCAATATTTAGAATCCAGAACCCACAGCTATGTTGTGTAGCAATTTCTGCCCAGATAAAGCCTTCCACCTTGGAAAGAAGCTCATAAAAACACAAGATGTTCTAAATGGAAAAGCAATATTTCCATCCTTTAGGGAAAGCTATTAAGCACATGATGTTCTCCTGGACTGCACCAGTTAAACTTCTGTCTCAAAAACAGCAACTTCCTCTGGAGAATATTGGAAAAGACTGAGAAAGCGATTGAAAGCCATGTTTGGCAGAATGCATGAGCTCTGGCGGGGGGGTGGGGGAATGGGTAGGGGGGTGGGAACACGTTCTAGATTTTTTAAAAGTAAAAAATAAAATTTATGTGAAAAAAAAAAAGACGGCCATCGTGGTGGCGCCCGCCTTTAATCCTAGGCACTCAGGAAGCAGACTAGGCGCATCTTTTGTGAGTCTGAGGCCAGCCTGGTCTACCCAGAGTTGCATTCCAGGACTGCTGGGGCTACCGGGAGACCCTGTCTCCAAAAGACAAAAAAAAAAAAGACATGCTGTTCTTTTTTATGTGTTGATGTACTGGTTCTGCATGGAGGTCTGTGCACCCATTGTCATGCAACGCCCCAAGGTCCGCGCGGGTGTCGGATTTTTCCCCTGGGAACCTGGAGTGACGATGGTTTCTCAGATGCCATTTGTGCGTGCTGGAGATCAAACCCGGGTCCTCTGCAAGAGCGGTCGGCTCTCTTAACCGCTAGGCAGTCTCTCCAGCCCGGATGTTTCTAGGGGGAGGTAAAACATTCTATCCTACAGCAAAGCTCCTTAGGTTCAAGAAGCAAACCATTCAAAGATTTCAGGAAGCTCCTGAAGCTGACAAGAAACATTAGGTCCTTCCCTCCGTAATCATATACAAAGAGTAAGGACTACTGACTGACACTGTCAGACCAGCCAAGCTGTCTAGAAGATTATCAGACCAGCTGAACTGTCTGGAAGAGACTAATCAGCCAAGGATGCTCACTGGAAAACGCAGAGACCAGCAGAGGTACCAGGAAGAAGCTTGCATCAACTGTGCTGCCTGGACAAGGCACTCTCCAACCTGCTGAGCTGTCTGCCCGGCTGTGCGTAAGTTCCAGGTTTCCAGGTTTTGTGAGCTGTCACCCATGATGGGGTGGGCTTTGGGTGATGCAGCAATCTTTGAGCCATTTCTACTCTTTTTTTTTTTTTAATTTTTATTATTTCTGTATGTGTATGAATTAAGTCTGCATGGCAACGTTGTTGCACCCGTGTCGTCGTTGCAATGCCGCGGAAGGGTCAGAAGAGGGTGTTGATTCCCCCTGGACCTTGGGGATCCCTTGAAATTGGAGTTTCAGACGGTTCTCGGGCCGCCATGTGGGTGCTGCGGGACTCGGAACCCGGGTCCTCTGCTGCAAGAGCGGTCTGGCGGCTCTTAACCGCTTAGGCCATCTCTCCATTTCTACTCTTTTAAGTAACCCCTCATGCCTATTCCTGTAAGTAACCCAGTAAAACTCATTGGTTCATTGGCTGGATTTAGGCGGTGTCCGTAGATCACTCTCTTGGCTTCCTATCTGGGGTGAACAGCATTTTGTTCAGCCTCCAGGAATAGTGTCACACAAGACAAGGGATCACTCTCATCGTTTGCCATCCAGGGGAGAAGTGCTGTACAGGTTTATCCCTACTCAGCAATATCCTTGACTTTCTAAGCTTGTATCACAGTTCCAGTGCCTGGAAACTACATTTCCTAGGTCTTTGGCTCACAGAATTTCCATTCAGAGTCACCCAGTGAAGGGCATAGGTGGCAGGCTGAGACCGCAGAAGACAGCAAGAGACAGGCCTGTAGAAGTTGTGAAGCTGGCAGTGATTCCCAAGGGAGTTCCCACAGCGGGCCTGGGTCAGAGCTGCTTCAGGCACTGCCTGATTTCTTCAGAGGCAGAAAACTATCTCTGTGACTTTCACTTTCCCACCCCTTCTAACAGTTTTATGGGCAAATAATTCCTTGTGTTGAATCCCTTCCTGATAAAACATTTCAAATGATTTTCTGGCCTAACCCCTGACTGGTTGGGGGGGGGGTTTGTATTACTGTGGTATGATAAAAAACACCGTGGAACCAGGCAAAACTTAGCGAAAGAAGAGTTTATTGGAGCTATGGTTCTAGAGGGACAAGAATGCACAATGGGCTGCGGGGAGATAGAGCCGGAGAAGGCAGATGGAGCAGCCAGCTGAGAGCCCACATCTTCAAGTGGAAAACCAACAGGGAAAAATTGGAAGTGAGGCAAGTCTAAGAATTCGCAAAGCCCCAACCCTCCCACCAACCCACCAGTGACATGCGTGGTGGTTTGAATTAGAATGTCTCCATAGCCTGCCACTATTTAGACATTTTTTCCCGGTTAGTGGCACTGTTGGGTAGTTTAGCACGGCGTGGCTATGATGGAGGACAGCAGTCACTGGGCACGGGGATTGTAGAGTTCAAAAAGCACCCTGCCAATCTCCAAGTTCACTTTCTGCTTTCTGTGCCTTGCTTGACGATGTGAACCTGGGCTTTCTGCTCTGCCCCTCCTGCCATCATGCCTCCTAGCCATGATTCTCCTGGAACCGTCAACTGAAAGCTCAAAGAAACTCTTCGTGTATAAGTTACCTTGGTCCTGGTGGTTCTATCATGCAACAGAAAGGCAACTGAAACAGCAGGAACATTCTCAGTAAACTACCCCACAGGAGTCACGCTGTCCCAAGAGAGTTTCCTCTGAATTACTGAGCTGAAGCCAGACATGATAACATCAAGCTACATATTTCTCATATGTGTCTTTTCATTGTATATATTCATTGTAGATGGCACTGTTGCATAAGATGCTTTCACACAAGTATATACTACGCAAGGCTCACATAAAGTAGCTCCATGTGTAAACAGCTTTAGGATGAGTGGCCTTAAGTCATCTTGTCTACCAGAGGCTTGTTGCCAGCTCTTTCTTCTTCACACCCAATTTCATTCCACCTCTTCTTACACCAAGGCAACCTTCAACAAATATTGATTGAACAAACCAATAAAAGTCAAGGCATCTTGATGTAGCTGGACAAAGACACAAGAACAGCAATTTCAGAATAGAGACAAAGTTTTCATTCCGTTCCTTAAAACTCTGGGATCTTAGGCAAATGATTAAAACTTACACATTAAGTATAGCAGAAGTTTCAGCTTTATGTAACAAACTTGGTGGAAAAGTGAATGTGTTGCTTTATATTTTAATTAGATAACTAATAGCTGTGGAGACAGTAAACAACTCAGTGATAGCATTTTAATTGTATCATGGAACATTGTAGAGTGAATTGCCATAATAATAAAAAGATTTATAAGAGCTACACGTGGAATATAGGTCCACACATAATTCTAAAAGAATGCGGAAAGAAAGGAATACATTATATTTTTTAAATATATAAAGAATCCAAGGCTCAGACAGGTTAAGTCATTTAGCCAATATCACATGGCTTACAGAGTGGTGGGTCCAAGGTTCAAAGCCAGTTTTCCTGGCTGTGGAGTCTCTGCTCTCCACTGGGATCGTTTAGTTCCCTGCTAATGTGTTCCATTGGACCCAAAGAGCCAGTCAGTGTCAGCTGCCAATCCACATTCTTTCTCTCCATGGTGATATAGAAAGATACCACAGAGAACAGAGAACGGGCTGTGAGCAGTTGCAGCCTCCCATTCCAAGGTAAATAGATGGGAGAACCAAAGTCTGTCCTGGCAAAGCCCAGGATGCACAGAATGTGCTCAGGCCCAGCCAGGGACAAGGATGAGCCTAGGCCAGGCTGGGTACAAAGCCCCAAAGCAGTTACTGTAGCAACTGTGCTGGGTGATGTCATCAGCATTCTCAATGCCCATCTGCATGGGGCAGGCTGGCTGGAGACTGTGCATATCTAGCAGAAGTGTCATGGCCAACTCCTGTTCCCTGGGATGCTGGGAAAGTTCTAGGCCACTGATCTCATTCCAAAATGGCATCTGGAGCTGGAAACCCTGTCAGTGTCCCCAAACCACTCCTGGCAATCAGAGAGAGAAAAGGAGCGAGTGAATGCTTGGAAAGGGGAAGGGAAGGAAGAAGGAAGTAAGGAAGGAAGGACGGAAGTAAGGACACAGAAAGGGCACTAACCCCGGACCGCCCTTCCACTTCATCCCTGTCTATCCTAGACCCTAATTCGCCTTCCCGCCCCCCTCTATCCTCCATCCCTCCTCCCTCCCTTCCCTTTCTTCCTTCCTTCCTCCTCCTTTCCTTTATTTTTATTCTTAAGGCCATCATAACTTTCTACAATGGTTCAGTGTTGTTGGACCTTCCCTTTAAAAAGCAATAAGAAAAGGCTGGCAAGGTGGCTCAGAGAGGAAGGGCTCTTGCTGCCAAGCTGAAGACCTGAATTCAATTCCGAGTGGTGGGGAGACTCGGGAAGATCGACTCCTGCAAGTTGTCTTCTGACCTCCACATGGAAGGCAATGGCACACTTGTGCTCACCCAAAAAATATAAATAAATAAATAAATAAATAAATAAATAAAAAATCACTACAATAAATCAGGGGAGATCTCCCGAGAGCAGCTCAGGCAAGCGAAGGTAGGTGGACAGCAGCTGCGTGCTTCAGCAAGGCTGATTGTTGCTTGATTTATCTAGTTAATCCGTTAATCCAGTTGTCTTTGGCTTGGTTGGCTTTTGTGGCAGTGGAGGCGGAGTTAACCTCCCAGCAGGTATTAAAGGTGGGGTTGTATGAGTCTATCTGAGATCTCCCGAGAGCAGCTCAGGCAAGCACAGGTTCCCCGGGGCGTGGGCTAAAGAGACTGCCCACAGTAGGAGTCCTGTCCTTGTCGTCCCCCCACCCACAACTGATTTACACACACAACTGGGATACGAAGGCATCTGAAGGAGGCAAGCCACGCAAGCCTTCAACACAGTGAAGAGGACTTTAGAACTACATTGGAATACAGGCAAGTAGCACGCCATTATGCCAGGAACACAAGAAGAGACAAACAGGAAAGGGGCAGGATAAACCCGCATCAAGCTCTACCAACCCTATAACAGATTCCTACAGTGGGATCCCCATGGGGTGGCCCAGCACGGACCCAGATATCAGGACCCCAATGGGAACATATTTAATTAAAGACACTTAAACATTATAAAAAAGCAAATTCAAAGAACTCAGAAAAGAGAATGACGAACTCAAGAATGACCTAGAGAGAGAGAAAATAAAAAAAAAAACTCTGAAAGGAAGTGGAAACACTGAAAACGATCCCATTGCTGAAAAAGATCGGAAACCAACCAGCAAAGTAAAGAGCTACAGGAAGCGATGAGAGAGCTCCAAAAAAGAAGTAGAAGTAGAAATACTACCAGAACTCGAAGAGGGCAAATGAAAAGGAAATCAAACACTCATCCAATCAAGAGGAAAGGAGTGGACAACAAGAAAAAAGCCTCGACGCAGAAGTGGAACGGAGGAAGCAGAACAAACAATATCGGACCTGGAAAATAAACACCCAGAACAACTAAAAAACCTCAGGAAAGATTATGAAAAAATTTAAACATACACAAACGTGGAACAACCAGGGAATTGTGGGACACTATGACAAGATCGAACCTCCAACATCATAGGAGTAGAAGGAGAAGAATACCAAGAAAACAATATTGATCAGATCTTCAAACAGAATAATAGCATGAAATTCTTCCCCCAACTAAAAAAAGGACAACCAATACAAATACAACAAAGCACATAGAACTCCAAAACAGACAAGACTGTAAAAGAAATTCTCCATGCCAATCATAGTTAAACTGCTAGCACCAAAACAAACGACAAAATCCTCAAAAGCTGCAAGAGAAAAAACAGTGACCTATAAGTGGGAAAACCTATCAGAATTACAATCTGGACTTCTCATGCAAACTATGAAAGCAAGAAGAAGAACATGGAGCAAAGCATTCCCAGTGTTACAGGACAATAGATGCCAACCCAGGTTACCCTACCCAGCAAAAAATGTCAATTTTAGTTGAAGGAGAGAAAAAACCTTCCATGACATTAAACAAGTGAAAGAATACATGTCTGGAAGACCAATCCTTCAGAGACTACTTGAAGAAATTTCAAGACACAGAAGCAAAGAGGCAACCATTCCAGCACCTAAAAGAAGAAATTAATAAAAGCATAAACTGAAGAAGTAGAAACCTAAAACCAAAACAACTGCAAATGGATCACCAAGCAAAAGGAAGCAACACAGACCTATCGTCATAACCTTAACTATTAATGGACTAAATTTCCCCAATCAAAAGACATTAGACTGGGAGAATTGGATTAGGAAACAGGAATCCATCCATATGCTGTCTTACAAGAAACACAACTTACCCTCAAGGACACAGACACCCACCATCTTAAGTTGAAGGGATGGAAAAAGTCTTCCAAGCAAATGGTACCAAAAGACAGCATGTGTGCTATTTATATCAGACAAAATAGACTTCAAAGTAAAAAGAAATCAAAAGAGAAATAAGGCCATCACCTTTTCTTATCAAAAGAACTATTAACCAAGGGCAGATTTCACAATCATGCATATATATGCCCCAAAACTCTGGTGCACCAAAATTTATAAAGACGGATTCTCCAGGACCACAGTCACACACTAACCCCAGCACACTCATAGTTAGGGACTTCAATACCCCATGAGTCCTTTGGATAGGATAACAGATACAGAATAACCCCGAGGGACATCTGAACTGACTGATATGATACACCAAATGGAACCCATAGACCTCTACCGAACATTCACCCCAATACTAGGAGAACTACACTTTCTACTCAACATCTCACTGAACATTCTCCAAAGTCGACAACATACTGGACACAGAAGAAACCTCCACAAATACAAAAGATTGAAATAATTTCATGCATTTCTATCAGACCACAATGCAAAAAAAATCAACAAACCCAAAAGCTGATTCTTTAAAAAAAAAAAAAAAAAAAAAAAACACTCTTGAATAATGACTGGGTCAAGAAAGAGATAAAGAACAGAAATAAAAGCATTCCTGGAACTGAATGACAATGACAATTACACAACACAAAACAAAACCTATGGATACCTTAAAAGCAGTTCTAAGAGGACGTTTATAGCCCTGGGTGCCTTACATTAAAAAAACAGAAAGAGTACAAATAAATGAATTAATGGAACAACCCTATATTCTGGAAAAGCAAGAACAATCAAAACCCCAAATCAGCAATTGATGAGAAGTAACAAATATCAGAGCAGAGGTCAATGATATAGAAACAAAGTAAACAATACAAAAAACAATCAATGAATTCGAAAGTTGGTTCTTGAAAAGAATAAACAAGCTAGACAGATCTCTAACCCCGTTAACCAAAAGAAGAAGGAAACAACTCCAACATCATACCAATCCATGGTGAAAAGGGGAACTATCACAACAGACAAGGAAAAGCTCCAGAAAAATCATCGGGAATATTATAAGAACCTATACTTTACCAAGTTTGAAAACCTTAGAAGAAATGGTATTTGCAATCTAAATCCTGGGACTCACCAAATCTTAACCACGCAGAGATCAACAGGTAAAACAGACCATAATATTGAAGAAATTGAGGATTGTAGTAAGAAACCTCCCAACTAAAAAAAAAGCCCAGGCCCCAGACGGTTTCACGGAATAAATGTTCTATAAAACATTTCAAAAAGATCTACAACCATTACTTACCTGAAACTGTTGAGAAGGATTACAATCAGAGGGAATTCTCCCCAAAATTCCTTCTATGAAGCCAGGCATCACTCTTTACCAAAACCAGGAAAGATAGATACAACTAAAAAGGCTAGAAAATTATTAGACCCATCTCCCTCATGAACACAGATGCCAAAAATTCTAAACAGGATACTGGCCAATGCATACAGGGACCCACTTCCTCAATGTAATCAAAGCCATATACAGGGAAAACCCACAGCCCAAATCATCTAAATGGGGAAATGAAAGAAGAAACATTCCCCTTTAAATGTAGGCGAACTCGGCAAGGGCTGCCGCCTTGTCACCACTCCCTCTCAATCTTAGTGCTTGAAACACTTGCTAAGCAATAAGACAAAACCGAAATTAAAAAGGACCATTAATTGGAAAGAAGTCAAAGTATCCATATTTGCTAATGATATGATTGCTTACTTAAGGGATGCGCTCTAAAACCTCCACCCGGAAAACTCCTAACAAAATATTAACAGCTTCAACAAAAGTGGCAGGATACAAAACTTAACCTAAAAAATCACTGGCCTTTCTTTACACCCAGAAGGCAACTGGAGAAAGAAAGAAAAGGAATTCAAAGGGACCTTCCCCCACACACTAGCCTCAAAAAACACCATATAAAATACCTAGGAACAAAACTTAACCAAAGACACTAAGGATCTCTACAACAAAAATTTTTAAAAATTTTTTTTTTTTTTTTTTAAACCTTTGAAGAAAGACATCAGAAGATGGAAAAAAAAAAAAACCTCCCATGCTCATGGATTGGGAAAATTAAACATTGTAAAAAATGTCCATTCTACCCAAAACTTTGTTAGATTTAATGCAATGCCAATCAAAAATCCCCCGAGTTTCTTCACAGGCTTGGAAAACAAAGGTTCTTTAAATTCACTTGCAAAAACATAAAGACCCCGAATAGCCAAACAAACCCTGAGTGAAAAGCGCTACACAGGGTGGATCTCTATACCCGACTTCAAAAAAAAACTATACTACAGGGCATAGTCATTTAAAAACAGCCTGGTACTGCACAAAAACAGACTTTGTTGACCAATGGAATAAAAACCGAAGATCCACAATCTGACCCCACATACAATTTCCGCCATCTTATATTTGACCAAGAGGGCCAAGAAGATACAACGGAGAAAAGACAGCATCTTCAACAAGTCGTTTTGGCAAAACTGGATCATCCACCTGTAGAAGAATTGAAATTAAAACCCCTACCTCTCACCACGTACAAAAGTTGAAACTCCCGCTGGATCAAAGACCTCAACGTTTGAAACCCCCAACTCTGAAGGCAATAGAAGGAAAAATTAGCAGCAGACTACAAGACAAAAGTTGGCAGCAGACTACCAGACATAGGCGTAGGAAAAAGACTTTCTAAATCGACACCAGCTGCACAGGAATTACGTCGATAATTGAACAAATGGGACCTCATTCAACTTAAAAGGTTTTGTACATCAAAAGAAAAACAATCAAGGAAGTGGATAGAAAATCCACAGAGTCGGAGGAAACCTTTACGCCAGATATATCTCCCAAAGCATTGCTTTCCCAGAATATATAAACTCCCTCAAAAACATAAGAAGAACAAGAAATCAAATGACCACTCAATAGCTGGAGCAAGAAACTGAACAGCGACTTCACAAGGGAGGACTTATCGATTGGTGAGAAAACACCTTAAGAAGTGTTTCAACATCACTAATAAGGAAATGCACATGAATGATGAAAACAACTTTAAGATCTCATCTTACTCAAATAAGACTGGGCAAGGATCAAGAACACAAAGATACCAAGTGCTGGAGAGGTTGTGGGGAAAGGAAAACACCCATCCACTGCCTGGTGGGAATATAACTCATACAGCCACTATGGAAAGCAGTGTGGGAAAACCCTTGGAAGACTGGAATGAACTGCCACCCGACCAGCCATACCACTCCTGGGCATGTACCCTCAAGAACTCCCTTACCCACCACAGAGATACATGCACGGCCATGTTTATTTCAGCTCTCTTCACAATAGCAAGGAGCTGGAACCAACCCAAATGCCCCTCCACTGATGAGTGGATAGAGAAAATGTGGTACATCTACACAATGGAGTTCTATGCAGCAGTAAAGAAAGACGACATCATGAGCTTTGCAGGAAAATGACTGGAGCTAGAGGACATCATGCTGAGTGAAGTAACACAGTCCCAGAAAAACAAACGACGAATGGTATCCCTCATCTGTGGATGCTAGTGCCAATTACCTGGTTGTAAGTATTTCTTGTGTATGGTCCCCTGAGCTTTTGTCCAAAGCAGTTGGGAGTGATGCATATTGGAAATAACAGCAACAACAACAACAACAACAGAAAGGACTGCATTGAAGAACTGACTGAAACAGTGAACTTCTGCTCAAAACAGTCAACTGCCTCATGGATAATATTGAGAAAGACTGAGAAAGAGATGAAAAGCATATTTGGCAGAATGCATGAGCTCTGGTGGGGTGGGCGAATGGGCGGGGGGGCACATGGGTCTAGATTTGCTAAAATAAATTTATGAAAAATAAATAAATAAAGTTTCATTGAAAAGCAATGAGAAAGGCTAATACTTTTGCCTTAGTACTAGGGAATAAACTTTTTTTTTTTCTTTTTGGCATTGGATTCCCCTGGAACTGGAGTCAAAGACAGTTCTTAGCTGCCATGTGGGTGCTGGGAATCAAACCTGGTCCTCTGCAAGAGAAGTCAGTGCTCTTAACTGCTGAGCCACCTTTCCAACCCAGAATAAACAATTTTTAATTACAAATATTTACCAAGTTTATACAGTGACTAAAAATATAAAATAAAATAAAATAATTTCTGAAATGGAAAGTACTGGAGACAGATCTGGTTTGGGGGAAATGAGTTGAGTGAATCTGGCTTTAAACATTGAGCTTTGAATGGAGGGGGTGGCCTCTGGATATGGCCTAGATTTCCCACATACCTAAAGCTCAGCATAGATCAAGGCTTGAGAGTCACATTTGAACTCCATTTTTAAACTATAAAGCCAAAATTGCAGCTGACAAAACCAAAGAACAAAGAAATATCTAGGTGACTTTTCTATCTCCCTAAGCATTCTAAGGAAGCTCTTATCCCCACCTCCTGGGAGCTGGAAAGCGGTGCACAAGGACTTCAATATCTAACATTCTAGAAGCCCATGGTGAATAATTATTTTTCCATAGCTCTCTTGAAATGCTATGGAAATAAGGACTTTTAGAAATTGGAGTAAACTTAGAATTAAGAACCTTCAAGAAAATGCATATAGTATTCAGTTGTGTATTGAATATTTTAGAATTGCTCATACTAAACAGTAATCTTTCACAAGTTTTATCATTTCTCAACAGTTTCCACTTAAAAAAAAAAAACTATTTTCCGGTTCGGCGCCATTGTCTCTTTGGGGGGGGGTACTCCTGAAACAGAGGAGCCTGAAACCTGCTCCAGACAGGTAGATTTTAGGGTAGATTGATTCTTGGGTTGCTGGAAAAGGGTCTAAACTCTAAACCCTGTAGGGGGTGGCTGTCTGGGCAGAGCCACCCTTCACCTTTGCAGCCAGTGCCAGGTGGGTTTGGTTCGGTGCTATTGTCTCTTTGTGTGGGGGGGCTCCTGAAACACAGGAGCCTGGAACTCACTCCAGACAGGTACCGGGGCACCAAGTAGGTCAGGCATATCCCCCTCCCAACTGGAATTGATGAGAAAGTATCCAAGTGGATTTTTTTAGAGAACCTTCAGAACAGGAAGGGAAGAGTGACTTAGGTGTCCAATAACCAATATATAAACAAAATTGAAAGCCTGAAACCTAGACAAGTCAATACTCGATAAACAAGAAGGAGGAAAGAAAAAAAAAAGCATCGGAAGGAGGCAAGCAAAACCAGCCTCTAACATAGTGAAAAGTCATTTGTGATTGGCATTGGAATACAGGCAAAAAAAAAAAAAAAAAAGGGAAACCCTCATGCCAGGGACATGGTGAAGGGATAACATGGGAAAGGTGCAGGATAATTCTGCACCAAGCTCTACAAA
>VZQC01007618.1:76799-110266 GCA_009823505.1 Rhizomys pruinosus
ATCCAAACCTTAGCACATATAATTTCAGCAACTCATATTTGACAAGGGGGCCAAGAAGACACAATGGAGGAAAGACAGCATCTTCAGCAAATGGTGTTGGCAAAACCGTATCACCACCTGTAGAAGAATGAAATTAAACCCCTACCTCTCGCCCTGTACAAAAGTCAATTCTAGATGGATCAAAGACCTCAACATGAAACCCAAAACTCTGGAGGTGATAGAAGAGAAACTTGGCAGCAGACTACAAGACATAGGCATAGGAAAAGATTTCCTAAATCAGACAGCAGCTGCACAAGAAATAAGATCGACAATTGATAAATGGGACCTCATCAAACTCAAAAGCTTCTGCACATCAAAAGAAACAATAAAGGAAGTGAAGAGAAAACCCACAGAGTGGGAGGAAACCTTCACTGCAAATACATCTGACAAAGCATTGATTTCCAGAGTATACAAACTACTCAAAAAACAAAGAAGAAAGAAAACAAATGAATCACTCAAAAGATGGAGCAAAGAACTGAATAGAGACTTCACAGAGGAAGAATTAGAGATGGCTGAGAAACATCTCAAAAAATGTTCAACATCACTAATAATTAGGGAAATGCAAATTAAAACCACTTTAAGATATCATCTCACTCCAATAAGACTGGCAAGGATCAAGAAAACAAATGATGCCAAGTGCTGGAGAGGTTATGAGGAAAGGGGAACACTCATCTATTGCTGGTGGGAATGTAAACTCGTACAACCACTATGGAAAGTAGTGTGGAGAACCCTTGGAAAACTCAAAATGAGCTTGCCATTCGACCCAGCCATAGCACTCCTGGGTATATACCCATAAGATTCATCTTACTGCAGAAATACATGCACAGCTATGTTTATTGCAGCTCTGTTCACAATAGCAAAAAGCTGAAACCAACCCAAATGGCCCTCAACTGATGAGTGGATAGAGAAAATGTGATACATGTACACAATGGAGTTCTATGCAGCAGTAAAGAAAGATAACATCATGAACTTTGCAGGTAAATGGATGGAACTAGAAGATATTATGTTGAGTGAAGTAACACAGTCCCAGAAAAACAAACGACGAATGGTATCCCTAATCTGTGGATGCTAGCCTCAATAACCCAGTTGTAAATACTTCTTATGGGGAGGGATGCATATTGGAAAAACAACAACAGAAAGACTGCATCAAAAACTGACTGAAATGGTGAAACTGGAAGGGTGGGAGGGGTGGGAGAGGGACATGGGTCTATATTCGATTAATGTATATTTAATTGATGTGAGTTTAACAAGTATCCAACTTTGCCCAAACTCTATCTACAAACTGCATGGTATTTTAGGACTCAGTAAAAGTAAAGATATCTATATTAAACAACATTGGTTTAAAGGTTTTAATAAAAACGGTAATACATCTATGTTAAGTGGAAATATAAATTGTTGTCCACATTTGTTCTACTTAAAATCTGTATAACAATAACCTTGGAATTAACATATACAAACATTCTTTATAAATTCTGTGTTATACTGTATCATCTTGCAACATTCTCTTTTACCTGTAGGATAATTTAACTTAAGGAATTAAGTTTGCTTCCCAAATTAGCAACATACAGTCACCCAAAACAGCTTGGGTAAATTTAATGAAATTTACACATTGATTCCTGCCTATAGGTATGTGTACTACAACTGCCCTTTTGAGACTGATGGGTCTAAAAATAAAAACCTAAAATAAAAAAGGGGGGAGGGAGATACAGTTATATATTAAACTTTTTTGTCAAATTTTCAATTTAAATCTTAAAACTATGGGAAAAAATTGTATGTTCCCACAGGTCAAAACGTCACCAACTTAATGGCTGAGAAAGAAAAGATACAGCTTTGCATTGTGCAGGATGTACCAAGAAATACCAGCAGAGAAGTTGGCCCTTCTAAGCATTAAAAGTAAGAAAGCCTCAGACTGCTACAGACATCAAACATCTCTGTGGATCCTATTTGTAACAATTGTTTACAATGAGTCCTAATGAACCTTACCTTATAGGTGCCACAAAGTCTTAATATGAGAGACCTTCTTACTTCCTTTTCATAGAACAAAGAAATACATGATGGTAATGAAGTCATTCTCTAACTGTAACTTAGAACTGACTGTTATAGAGGTAATCTCCTACAAAACTGGTATAACTGCTTTCTTTAATTGATGAGTAGACATAGGAAATGTGAAAAGGATTATTCTCTATTCAGAGCCAAATATAATACTAAAGTCTTTTAAAGCTGTGCATTTAAGCAAAATATATTAATACAGGAGAGCTCTGATATCAGCAATGGATTATTTTTCCAAGGAGATGTTGGCCAGGGGATCCAAGCCCCCCCCAAAAGGTAAAGGCTTCTTGCCTGTAAACTGGGATACCTGCAAGAAGAAAGGCAATAAGGCCCTGCTGTGGAAGACCTGATGCAAGCTTGGGAAAGATGTATTGAGACCGCACTTGCAAGTGTACAGTTGGTCCTTAGAATGTCAGAGAGTGTTACCAAAGGCCACTAAACCAATAAAGTAAATATGAGTCTCCTTGAGTCAAGCAAGACTCCTCCATCAGCATCAGCTACACCTCACCTGCCTGGAAACACTGTGCAGCAGTGGCAGCCACATGTCTGTATATCCCAAATCTAATTGGCTATTAGCTCTCTCCTTGGAGGAATAATTCACAGCTGATGCCACAAGCTTACATCCTCTACTGGTTAGGAGAAGTTATAAGCCACATAAAAGAAGACCTTGTCATCTTTTACAGAAAAAATATAATTCATGGATTAGCATACCATCCAAACATCTGTGTCTATACCAAAGTAACCTACCATAATAATTAGTACTGTTTAAATACCTATATACCTAATTGCTTGTGCTTCATTAGTAGGATTGAGAGGTTATACCTGGACAAAATGTCAACCCATGAAAGGAAACAGCCAGAACTGATCAGATTCCAAAATGACATCCAGAGAAAGTAGACTTTTGCTTCTCGTCCACCTGTGCCCCTTTTCTAAGCCTAGGGAATGATCTGTGGAAGAGGGGGCATGGTAGAATGTAAGGGCTGTGATTGGGGTGAATGGTGAAACTATAGCAGCGTAGTGTGGACACTTATTTTATCAACATGATTGTACATAAAAGCTCCACCAGCTGGATGGTGGGAGACATGGGCTGTGTGGGTCTGGGCATAGCTGCTTGCAAATAGGTTCTACATGAAGGATGCTTGTACTCATAACTTATCACTTGTTGTTAAAAAAAATAAAAATAAAAAATTGAAAAAAACCTATTTCACTATTCTAATGGAAAATATACACCTTAATTGATAGGCTACCCACAAAAGAGGGCCCTTACTCAACCCAAAGTACTTGCACCTTGACTTTAGAATTCCAACCTTCAGCAATGTGAGGAATAACTTTCCATTGTTTATAAGACATTAAGTCTTTCATATTTTGTTACAGCAGCTAAAGCAGACTGTAAGAGTCTTGGTTGCCTGGCTCTGCTTGTTCTTTCTCTGACCAGTCTGGATATTCTTAGCTTTTTGTCTTTAAGGACTACTTATTTCAGACATATGGTGATTAGTTATGGTGTTTCTTGCTGAAATAAAAGAATCTTGGCTTATGGAAAAAAAAAGATATCATCTCACTCCAATAAGCCTGGCTAGGATCAAGAAAACAAATGATACCAAGTGCTGGAGAGGTTGTAGGGAAAGGGAAACATTCATCAACTGCTGGTGGGAATATAAACTCAAATAGCCACTATGGAAAGCACTGTGGAGAACCCTTAGAAGATTCAAAATGAGCTTACCATCTGACCCAGTCATACAACTCTTGGGTATATACCCACAAGACTCATCTTGCCTCAGAGATACATGCACAGCCATGTTTATTGCAGCTCTCTTCACAATAGCAAAGAGCTGGAACCAACCCAAGTGCTCCTCAACTGATGAGTGGATAGAGAAAATGTGGTACATCTACACAAAGAAAGATGACATCATGAACTTTGCAGGTAAATGGATAGAACTAGAAGATATCATGGTAAGGGAAGTAACACAGTCACAGAAAAACAAATGACAAATGGTATCCCTCATCTGTGGATATTAGCGCCAATTACCTAGTTGTAAGGCAAACTGAGCAACGTTAATGTAATCTGAAAACAGCTATGCTCTTATATTGTGAATCCCTTAACAGGTTCTAGAACTAAGCTATCATTTATTTTCAGAGTTAGGAATATTTGGTATATGGATGGAGGATATATATGCATATTTAGAGTAATATAAGATCAAAGGAATGCAGAAAAACTAGTTTTTCATGACATTATGTCTAACCACAGTATTTATTTTATGGGAGTGCTTCTTAGTATTTCTTGTATAAGGCTGCTTGAGCTTTTGCCCAAGCCTTTTCTAAAATATTATAGAGTAGTTAAAAGTATCAGGCTGGTGTAACTTAACTTTTCTGGATACTTAACAACCATACATAATGCCCATACCAATTTGGCCAAGGGTCTTAAGGGATAACTTTGTTCCTTGCCCTCAGAGGTCAACTGAGTCCCAGGGGACTATGCATGGGGGCATCTCTTGAAATGTCCTGCAAATGTGAGTCACCAGTCTTCCTGTGCAGGGAGGTCTTGGAGAGACCATTAGTGAATGGGACTTCAGCCAGTGTCCAGTCTACAAAGAAGAAAGTCTGCTCATGCTTCAAAAAGGGAAGCCTGGTCTAGCAAGAACTGACTTTGTCTTCAAGTGGTTGGAACTGGTGATTGAAAAGCCAAAAAGAGCCAGGGGCTCCACCTCCCCCAAACCCGAGTGACCCTTGAGGACCAGATCCTTAACTGATCTTGAGAAAACAAAAACCTTGGTTAATTTGGGCTATGTGGCCTTAAACATCCAAAAGGAAAGTATAACCAGAAATAAATAAGTAGTAAGTCTTGAGAAATTGTACTTCAGGTATAAAACTTGAGATCTTAGTAAAAAGACAAAAAGCAAAATAATAGTAATAATAATAATAATAATAACAATAACAACAACACAGTTGTTTTGCCTGTCTTACTGACAAGTGCAGCTACCCTGTGGCTGCCAGTGCTTTTGCCACCCTTCAAAGATGTGGGACACAGCTTTTCAAGCTTCCAATATGGAATGAAGACTCATGTCTCTCCAAGAATCCTCCAAACCTTCAGTGACAGATGGGGATTGCTGAGATATCCAACTTGTGGACTGAGCTACTACTGGGGTTTCAGCCTCTTCAGAGTATAGACTGCCATTGTTGGACTACCCAGGCTGTATCATGGAGACCAGTACAAGAAGATCAAGACAGGACTCGGTGCTTACTGGACCTCATTTGGTGACCATGGGAAGGGAAATCCCCAGTGTGGAGCACAAGGGCAGAACTGATGGTGGTGTAGGCTTGCCAAGGAGGAGACTTCAAACATGACATCTTTCAATCTAATTAAAAAAAATCATGAGCTAAAAAATAATAAGCTGAAGATGCTAAAATCTATGATATACGTGGCATGCATATGTGCATATTTTGGAGTGATGGATATTGGAAGGAATAATAACCACAACAACAACAGAAAGACTGGGTCAAAGAACTGACTGAAATGGTGAACTTCTGTTCAAAACAGTAAACTTCTGCATTGAGGATTTTGAGAGAGACTGAGAAAAAGATGAAAAACATGTTCAGCAGAATGCATAAGCTCTGGTAGGTTGGGGGGGCATGAAGGGGGGCACAGGTCTAGATTTGGTTTATAATTTTGTATAAAATGCACAGAGCTTCAGTAGAACATTGGTTTTGAAAAAGAAGTTTCTACATAAAATGGACTCCATAAAGTGCATAACTTAAAGTATTAAAATTAATTTAATTACTAAGGTTAATTGAATTAAAGAGCATGCTAACGTGAATGCACATAGAGCAAGCGTCCAGGACAAAATCTAAGGTTAACCTGTGAGATGCTCTAAGAACTAGGCTATATCTTTACATTCACTCTCTCACTCACCCTTACCCCAAATCTATTAGTTGGCAATGGACTGACATAGGTAGAGGTGCCTGAAACATGTTCCTTAATGGGATTCAAATGTGCACAAACATGAAAGGCTAGAACAAAAAGATAAAATAGGACATCTATATCACACCCCCTTTCCCCCAAGGTGTGGGTATCATCACGGAGGAAGAACTGTAAAGATGGTTAAGAGCCAGAGGTGAAACAGTGAAACAGCACTTTTCAGACATGACAAGGGTATGTCACACACAAACTCACAGCAGCCGTGACTGCAAGCACAAGATCAAACCAGACAAAATCTCAATGCAGATGGGGAAAGGCTCGGGAAGTCCCAACTCTAGCTGAGGCGCTACTGGCAATTGGCTGCCATGGGGAGAGGGAGAGCCATTTCTCTCCAGGAATGCAGCTCCTGAGAGGCTCTGTACATGGCTCTACATCCAGGCACACACTGGCAGCAGTAAGCTTGTTACGGGAAAGCTCAGACAGGTGCCAGAATTATACAGGAAACAGGTATTTTTATTTAGGGTGCAGCTTGGTTCTGCAGGTTCAAGCCTCAAAGTCTGGACCCCGAAGGGAAGTAGCACATAACTTTTATATCTTAGGTATTGGTCACAGTGAAAAGGAAATTTACATATTGATTGGGTATCAGTACAGTGTCAAAATTAGGCAAATTATTATAAACTTAGAAATAGAACAAATGTGAAAAAAATCCTCTGTCTGAAGGTCATTGCAGAAGTCCCCATGTAAGACAAATAGAAGTAAAGAAGTCCCATCAGGATGCAAGGCAAATGGTTCTGGCTGGCTGTGTCACCGTTCTAACCACAAAGTTGTCAGCTGATCTTTGCCAACAGAGACACAGAGAGAAAAGAAGGAATGAAACCCATAGTTTTCTTAATATTCCATTATTTTCCACATCAAGGGGACTCTAGGTTTAACAAAGAAAGCACATGAAGTTGGGAGGCCACATGGAGGAAAGGGAAGGAATTGGAGGGTAGCGAATGCGCATGGGTTTGATTAAAACACATACATTCACCGGCTGTGGTGGCGCATGCCTTTAATCCCAGCACTTGGGAGGCAGAGGCAGGCAGATCTCTGTGAGTTCAAGGCCAGCCTGGTCTATATATCAAGCTCCAAGCCAGCTGGGACTAAAGGGAGACCCTGTAACAAAAAGACACACACACACACACACACACACACACACACACACACACACAAACCCGCATATATTCATGCTTGAAAAATCTCAATTTTTTTTTAATGTCTGAAAAAAGCAATTAAGAAAAGATAACTGTGGGTCTCCCAGTCAGGCAGAATAACAGGATCCAGAGTGGTACTGGTGTTTATGAAACACACAGTGTGGCATCTGATATGGAATCCTCCCATGCTACAGTCTGGTGACATCTGTCCAGCCCCTGAAGAGCTGGTATGTAAATGAACAGGTGTGGCTGTAAACCTTGCAATGACCTTGAGGCCAAGGAGCCATGCTGAGAGGGAGCCACCTGAATGAAGGTGGCACGGCGTGAGGGAGTGTTTTCCTTTCTAATTTACAAGACCCTGAAGCTGTCAGGGTACCAGTGGTGACTGATGGCACTGGTGGCCGGGGTGAATTAGCTGAACCTTGGCCTGGCAGAAAGCCATTGGGAAGGGTCCAGGTCAAAGCAGGAATGTGGCTGAGGGAGGCAGAGTCTGCAGGAGACTGCAGCTGCAAATCCCAAAGGCCAAGGATAAGATGATAGTTAAAATAGACGAACTGTCAGGTCTCATCGAACCCCAGTCTACACTTGTTCAGCTAAATTAAATGACGTATATTGTATGATTATCCTCACACATGGACACATAATCAAATAATACAGGGTCAAAAATTAAATTGCAGATATATACTTATTTGTTCATAGCATATCTTGTCAAGTGAAAAGCAGATTCCAAGATGGCATATACTAGACAAAGGTAATCTGTTTTGCAGACTCTAATTTAAATGATATGTGCATAAGTATTATCTGAGTATACATGCAAGAGAAATTTTAGAATCTCTTAGGAAAAGGGATTATGGATGAATTTTACCTTCTCTCTTAAAATATTTTCGGCATTTTCCCTCAATATTTAACAATAAGCATATATTATTTTAATAATTAGAAGAGACAAGAATCCGTTTTTCAGTTTTGCTAAAGATGACCTTTCTGGCTGCGTCTGCTCTTCTTCAGTCTGTTCTTGCAATAAGGAGGGCCAAGATTCATAAAACATGTTGACAGGATTCTCTTTCTGGCTGAAATTCACCCATTCATTCATGTGGAGATGGATCAGGACTAAAGGCAGATGTGATTCCGACAAGTACCTGTGTTGGGGACTTTCATCATCTCTAGGGTTGGGTGGGAGTCAGAACTCCACAGCACCAAATCTACATTCAAATTCAGTTCAAGCTGAGGAAGCTGACACCAGGCTGTGACTCAACCTTCCCAGAGTGCTTCCTCCTGGCCATGTGACTAGGCTGCACTTCCCAGGCTTTGCGGTTCAGTTTGTTCTCAGGAGGCTACAAATGTGGGATGCTCTGTGCCTGGCGTTGCTTGCCTCCCCATGCGGATTTGTTGCCCCTACTTCCTTCTGCTGCTGAGCTGATGTCCATAGGCCCAGGGAGACGATTGTCAGAGCCAGAGGTGGCAGGACCTTCACACGATGCACAGCAAGCTGCAAACTAGGGACATATTTTGGATGTGATTTAAGCCGGAAATACTAAACCTTGACCACATCAGACCCATGAAGAATGGGGAGGAGGTGTTTGTTACAGAATATTTGCTTTAGATTTTGAACAAAGTACTGGTGTGCAGACAAAAAGAAAATAGCAAGCAATTAATCGGAGGGCAGGAGTTCTCTCAGGGAAGACAGTTTGAACAACTGCATTACTATTAACTTGAGCCTCACATCCAAACGGTTGGAAACAGTTCCTGACACAGAAGGCATGAAGAGAGGTAGCCAGACATTTGATACAAATTGGGAAAGCACTATTTTTCTAGTCTTTATGGTTTCCTTTCTTTTTTGGGGGGGGCTCACAGTGGAGGGTGCAGTCTCTGTGAGACAGTTGGTCACATTCTATAGTCCTGAAGCACAGAGAGACGAACGCTGATGGCCAGCTTGCTTTCTCTTTTTATTCAGACAGGGACCATGGCCTACAGATTGCAGCTGCTCATAATTCCAATGGATCCTTCTACTTCAATTAGCCCAATCACAGGCGTCACCCAAGGTCTGTTTCTTAGGTGATTCTAGATCTTACCAAGTGGACAATCAGCAGTAACCACCAGACTAGGCGAACAAGACGAATGAAACACATGATATCTTAACCAGTAAACAGTAGGTTCAGAAGCAATTCTCTGGAAAGATGGTCTGCAGCAAGACTCTGAGTTCACTGGTCCCTCGGCACACCAATCCTGTCATTTTGGCAGCAGCAGTGGATAAAGGTCCAACAGCAGTCCCATTAGATCACCTGGAGTTTCTTGCTTGCTTGGACATAACAGCTCTTCCATTTGAAATTACATTAAGTTGAAACTTGGCACAAGGCTTGTCAGCCAGATGTGAAATTTTATGGTCAAACAAATAAACCAAAACAATAAAAAAAGTTAAAAATGTTTCTGTTGTGATATAATACTTGTTCATTAAAAAATTGAGCTAAGAGATAGAAGTTTTGATTTAAGATATAAAATTTTGCAAATAGTTACTACTCTAAAATATGACTGTATATATATTCAAGAGCCTTTGAAATAATAGCCAATAACAAACAAAAAAGACTATGTACATTAATACACTGTTTGGGTGGGCCTGAGAATGTTCTCTTTTCTTCTTCACTAAAACGAGACCTTGATGTTGAATAACAAACCTTGACCTAAAATAGTTTCTCTATTTTTCATGGTTTCCTTTCTGGGCCTTTTCCTAGGCAAGAAAGACACACAATCTGGGTGATATCTTAACAACCAACATTTCCTGTTGGATGAGAGAAACAACTATTATTGCAACAGGGATGCCTTTTCTGCTAACACTTTGAAAAAAAAGTATGTTTCACGATAGTCTCAAACACAGTGTTTACAGGGTACCATCTCAGCCAAAAGCCAGTATGAACCTGGGAATCAGTGATTTGGAGGGAACGGCTACCTTGTTACAGCCACAGAAGCTTCAATGAGGTAGCATCGTAAAGATGAGGGACAGAGTGGGCATGGGCAATGTCACGAGGAGAAGAAACAAGAATGGAATTTTAAAAGTCTGGCAGACTATCAAAAGGCACAGCACAAGTAAATTACAAATCCCTCTAGGAGCAATGGCAGAGACGGTGTCATTGATGGAGTCTGACTCCTCCTAGAGACCAACCACAGCCCCCTGGAAGCCTGCTACAGACCACCAGGGAAGCTGGGACCACCCCTAAGCTGATGGGTAACTCTGGGAGCCCAGAGGTAACACTGTCTGTGGCCACAGCTCCTTTTATTACTTGAGAAACACAATGATACTTATACCTCATTCTAGGAGTCTGTGGGGCCTAATAAGTTCAAGTGTATAGGCACCAAGAAGCTTGGATAAAAGACTAGAATTATATTATTTCTGGCTGGGAATGTTCCTTTTAAAGGTCTCCTAATTACAGTGCCACCCTTGTAGATACAGACCACAGTGAGGTCCCGGCCTGTATTGTAAACTTATTACCACCTAATAAACCTCTTTTCTTGGCATTTTTCTCCCTGAGCATTTTCTTTTACCCTACAGCTTTCTAACCCAGGCCTGTCAACTTCAGGAGACGTCTCCAAGGGCTGAAACTGGATGAAGACCCATGGAACTGTAAGTCTAATCCTTCCATGTCAAGAAGAAGGGCCAGAGAGTGATGTCACACAGATTTCAGCTGTTACTAGAACTCTACCTGAGTGCTTCTCAGACTTAGCCTCTTTTCTAGTCTGTCTGGTTTGTTCAGGATATTGCTCTCTTCTCTGTCTCTCTGTTTCTCTGTCTCTGTCTCTGTCTCTCTCATACACACACACAATGTGAGGATGCACATACATGCAATCAGTTGAGGTGTTAGTCAGTATGCACACACAATGTTAGTGAGTTGAATTTCCTCAGTTATAAGGAGTTTGAGTGTATTTATGGCCAATGTGATTACTTTCTGGTGTTTTCTAATACTCATCAGGATGAGAATCCAACCTCTATTCTTCAGCAAAACCATAGCACTGACTTATTTTTTTAATATTTTTTAAAGTTATATTTATTTTCGTATGTGTATAAATGTACTGTCTGAGCCGGGCGTGGTGGTGCATGCCTTTAATCCTAGCACTTGGGAGGCAGAGGCAGGTGGATCTTTGTGAGTTCAAGGCCAGCCTGGTCTACATAGTGAGTTCCAGGACAGCTGGAGCTACAGGGAGACCCTGTCTCAAAAAAAAGACCAATAAATAAATAAATAAATAAATAAATAAATAAATAAATGTACTGTCTGCATGTAGGTCTGTGTACCCATGTTGTGCAATGCCGCGGAGGTCAGAAGAGGGTCTCTGATTCCCCTGGAACTGGAGTTCTCCTGGAATTGGAGTTACAGACGGTTCTCAGCCACCATGTGGGTGCTGGGGATCGAACCCAGGTCCTCTGCAAGAGCAGTCGGTGCTCTTAACCGCTAGGCTATCTCTCCAGCCCCAGTACTGACTTATTTTAAGCTGAATGCATGCACTCATGGTGGAAAAGAATGGCATGTTCCAGGTGCTTTGCTACCTGAACGAGTGTAGGAGTCTTTGTACCCACTCAGGCTTCCTTTCCCAGAGTTTGGCAGAGAGAAAGTGAGCTTGACGTGAAGGAGAGGCCTTGTGAGACTCCGGACACCTGAGGACTGCTTTAAGAGCAGGCTGGGTCGTTGGCTCTGGGGACATTCTTCCTGAGTTTATCACAGAAACCACCTCCACCCGAGGTCCACAGGGCTGGAAGCTTTGGGAAACTGACAGCTATCATCCTTATTTCCCTGAAAGCCTTCACTGTGAGCAGCCATGGGGCAGCCCCTCTCCCCAGCAGAAGTATATGTGCACATGAGGTAGATGCAGGGGAGCTGAAACAGCAGGCCTTGTGGAGGGAAAGATAGGCTAGCACGCAGACAGGACAAAAACAAGGGCTTTGGTCTTTTCCTGTTAACCATAGCTCACTGACGGTTGCTGGCTGGGCTGGTGAAGCCTGGGGCATGTGGATTCTCAGCACCCACATAAAAAAGATGGAAAGCAAGATGTGGTGGTGCATGCCTATAATCCTGTCACTGGAGACCACAGGACCCCCGGCTATTCTTGCTTAATAGCTTAGCTCTGAGTTCAGTGAACGACTCTGTTTCAACAAATAAGACAGAACATGATAGAAGAAAACATCTAATATCACCTCTGACCTTCACATGCACAAACACACATGTGTACTCACATGAACACAATATCACACACATACACATACACACATAAATATTCACTGAGAAAACTTAGCTCGAAAAGTAGTGATAAAATAATGAATAAAAATACACAATGTTATGTAGGCATGTGGCACACTACTGTAATCGCAGTGCACTGGAGGCTGAGGCAGGAGGCTTACAAGTCTGAGGCCAGTCTAAGTGACTTAGTGAGCTCCAGGCCAGCTTAGGATATTATCTATTTCAGGACTCTGTATCAAAAAACTAAAAGACACAGCCAGTCTCTTATGGAAGTTATCTTCTAGAACATGGGGCCTAATGTATAAAACCTCCATTGGCACAATACTATGGAAGAGTATTAGATAGCAATTTGCTTCTATTTTCCATGACTATCACTGCAATAGAACTTTCATGCCTATGGCATTAGAACCTCTATAATGTCAATGTGTTCATTTTGTGCTTTGTTAAGCAGCACACAGTAGGTATCTGGAAATATTTACTAAGTGAAAGTCCAAATACCCCACATAACTTTTAATCAACTTCCTTGTCTCTTGGATCAATAAATATATTGTTGAAAAGGTATAACAATATTTGTCTCTAAAATATTCTTCTTAAAATATTTTCTCCATACAGACATTTATTTACCTGATTATAGTTAACTCAGTTTAGTCATTGATATACATCACTATATCCTCTATACTCTGAATAAGTTTCTATAGGAAGGAAGAGTCTTGAGCCTGGACTTCAGCATGCTCTCTGCAGTGGACAAGATCTGGGTGCTCTATGATGCCTGGCATTTACACCACTGTGACCCCTCTCTTAGCCATTCATCTTATGCTCTGGAGGAAATGTTTGATCCAAGGTAAGTGATAAATAATGCACAGGTGCTGGAAACATGGCTCCCAAATGAAAGCAAGTGTATTCTTCCAAGAGTAAAGTGTAAAGTTTCACAGAAGCCCAAGCTGCCTTCAAGGAATGGGATAGAAATGGAAAGAAGAGAGCAGATGGCTGTTGGATTGTGGCATACACCCTTAGACAATTTGCAAGGAAATATCCCAGCAGCCAGGGGCAGACAGACAGCTAGAGCTTCAGAGCTTCAGAGACAGTACCCAGGGCCATACCAGCCTTCAAGACATCTGAATCCATGGACAAGCCATTACTAATGGCCAGAGAATAACTCTCCATAAGGAAGGTATTCTTTCTCTATTGAGTAGATTCCTCGGAACTCTGTCTCTTGCAGTGTAAACTCTGTGGGTGTGCTGGGAGCTAAGAAATGAGTCATTAACTTAAACAGGAAAAAATTCCACAGTGCTTTCAAAAAGCTGGGGTTTGGGAGCAGAATACAGTAGTACAGGCCTATAATCCCAGTGTTTGGGAAGCAGAGGCAAGTGGACCTCTCTGAGTTCAAGGCCAGCCTTGTCTGTAGTGCTAATTCAAGTCTAGCCAGGATTACACAGCAAAACAAAACATTGTCTCAACAACAACCAAACCCTCAGTGGCCAAGGTGTAGTGGATTTAAAAATAAACTAGAATCTAAGAAACAAAAGCCATAGGAGGGGGCTAAAGAGATGGCTCAGCGGTTAAGAGAAACATATGCTCTTGCAGAGGACCCAGGTTCGATTCTCAGCACCCATCTGCCAGCTAACAACCATCCATAACTCCAGTTCCAGGGGAATCCAATGCCTTCTTCTGACTCCAGGGACACTGCAGGACATGGGTACACTTGCAAGCAATACACTCATACACTTAAAATAAAAATAATAAATAATTTTTTTGGTCTTTTTGAGACAGGGCCTCCCTGTAGCCCCAGCTGTCCTGGAACTCACTCTGTAGACCACGCTGGCCTTGAACTCACAAAGATCCGCCTGCCTCTGCCTCCCAAGTGCTGGGATTAAAGGCGTGCACCACCACACCCGGCTATAAATAAAATCTCATAAGGAATCTTCCTCTCTTTCAACCCTGGCATGCCCCCTCTGATTTCCAGGCCCCCCCACTACAACAACCACAAACAATGCCTGCCCACCTGAGAATGGGGCTAGCTCCATATTCCTATGAAGGGCTGTTCCTACTGACCCAACCTAAACCGGTGACCACTGCTGGACCTGCGGCCACACGTTGATTCACAGACTATAAAATAATGGTCTTCAGGAGCCCCGGGGAGCTGGGGGGGGTAGTTCGGCTCCCATAAAGACCTGGGGGGTGGGGATGAGTTTCTGGTTTCCTAGTTCCTAATCTAGGATATGGTCTGTGAGACAAACAGACTAGTCACCTGAGAGCATGCCGTTAAGTTCCTGGTTAGATGGATACAGGCTCCGGTAGATGAAGTCAGCCTCAGGGCTGGAGGCCTGGGTTCTTGTTTCTGGTTAGTACCCAAAGGAAAGTGGCCTCTCTGAGCATCCATTTCCTCTTCTGAGAAATGGAAAAATTGTATCAGGCCTATTCTACATAAATCATTATATCAAAAATCTTTCAGTAGTGTGACTGTTCCTAACTCACTGACAAGAAGACTGCTCTTTACCTTTTACTGGAGATGTAAACACTTATGGGATAATAGTAATGTTTCTAAATACAAGTACGATAGGAGGAGGAAATACAGTTTTATTTACAAACCCCTAATATAAAATAACTCTCATTTGGGGTGAATCATAATAATAGTAACAATAATCATTATTAGCTCCCAAGAAAACAGCATTCAGCACTGGCAGCCTCTGAGCTAGGACTTCGTTTAATTTGTTGCTGTTGTTGTCACATTGCTCTTACACAGTACATGCTATTTTTTTGTGTGTGTGTCTTTTTGAGACAGGGTCTCCCTTTAGTCCCAGCTATCCTGGAGCTCACTCTGTAGACCAGGCTGGCCTTGAACTCCCAGAGATCCTCCTGCCTCTGCCTCCCGAGTGCTAGGATTAAAGGCATGTGCCACCACACTCACCTGGTTCATGCTATTTTAAATCCCCATTTTACAGCTAAAGGAACTGAGCTCTGGTTTAGAAACTTCACCTGGTAGGAATGTGGTAGAGCCAGATTACAAACCACTTCTGTTGTAAAAGTTTGAAGAGGATTGCATTCTCTGATCTCTGCCCTTTAAGTAAAATGAAATTAATGAATAACTTCTAAAATTACACAATATGATGCAGTTCGTATCACAAGTACCTTTCCCTTCATCTCTTATTCCATGAAGTTAATGCATCTTTAGGTTCAGATATTTCACCGAAACCTCCTCATCCCTTGTCTGGAAGCCATGACAGTATTTCCATCACAGAGGCAGGCACGTGGGGAGACTGAGCACAAGCTCCATTCTTTGTGAGAGCATGGACTGAAGGTTTTATTGGCCCAAGTGTGGTGATTCAGGCCTTGATGTTTTAGCACTTGGGCCATGTGTTTGGGAGGTGTTATTAGAGGGTGTTTGGGTTTGGGGATTGCTCACTGGTGCACACGTGTGTGTGTGTGTGTGTGTGTGTGTGTGTGTGTGTGTGTTGGGTGTTTTCCAGAGTGGAACAAGAAGGATTAACTTTCAGTGTTTGGCTCACCCTAACCTATAGCAGATGGGCGCTGGCTTTAAGTTCTCATAAAGTCAACCCCCGGAGACTTGTTAAATAATTTATCCTCAACTTAGGAAGAGCAGAGGAATAAGGTGATTAAGAAAAATGGAAAGCCACATGATAATGTGCCATTGATGGAGTGGGGTTGTCTTTCAGTGTGGTACATGGTGAGTGTAATATTGAATGGATTTGCGGAGGGTGGGGGAGTTAAGTCTGGGGGTAGGGAGCCCTTGCAGCAGACAGCTTCTGACTTTATTCCCAGCAGCTGTAGCGGAGAAAGTGGGAAAACCTCCATTCTCCACCCAGGGAACAGCCCCAACTTTAAGAAATATTGGACCATGCTAATTTAAAGGCTTCTCAATACAGTCATTTTATTTCATCCAGCTGTGGGGCCTGACTTTGAGCAGAAAAGTAGAGCCAGAAAGAGAAAGAGGGCAGAACTGGAAAAATAAATCCACAGGATGCCTGTCAGTACCTGCTTTTAGGCTGAGGTGCTGGAGTTGTAGCAAAGTCACATGGGTGATCGGACATATGCCGCCACCTCCTGGGGCTTTGAAGGGCCTCCTTTCCCTTTCCACTACCGATAGTTAGAGAGGGAAAAGTCCATCAAGCTGCACTCGTAAGGCTCTCCATCCCTTACTACCCCTCAATAAGATGTCCATGACCAATCCCTTAAAACAACTTCAGGGAGGCAGAGCTGGTCAGGAGCAGTGGCCGCAAACAATAAAATCTGTGCTTAGTTGACTTGAACAGAGAAAAAGAGTCCATTAGAAGGAGATTGGAACAAGAGAGCCGGGGGTGTGTGCTCTGGAGGCGTTGGACACGGATGGGGAGGGGAAATAATGCAAATACAATATTCATGTCTGAAGTTCTAAAAAATAGAAATAAGTAAGAAAATAAATAATAAAGAACTGATCAGAGGACCACATCAAGTAGGTTTGTGCAATGCATAGGTGGCAAGGGGGTCGAGCTGTGAACACCAGCCAAGACCGTGCCACAGAAAGGTCTGGATGTTGTCGCATTTCCCCTGAAGTCTTCATTATTAACTCTATGCATTGTGGGCACCGCTGCACTTAACACTTGGCTGCCCCATGTTCCCCTACATCCAGACCTGGGGCATTTGCATGGACTCCACATACCAAGTTGTGGTGACTACATTGCTAAGAGAGGGACTCCAACCTGTTCTCTGAAGAGACAGGATTTACCTCCCAAGAGTCCTGGGAGGTTTTTCTGTTGGGAAGACAAGATCACCATGACAGGGCTTCCTCTAACATTGAAACTCCCTTTGTCGAAAGAGGGGTAAAGGAGGACTTCCCAGTATCAGAACGCGCCGATTTACTGCTGCAGATGGTGTGATTTCATATGTTCTGGAGGGTTAGGCTTCTCTGACCTGGTTTGAGGGAGAACTGGTCATGATGTTTAAGAAGAGGAAGTCAGCCCGGCGTGGTGGCACACGCCTTTAATCCTAGCACTTGGGAGGCAGAGACAGGCGGATCTTTGTGAGTTCAAGGCCAGCCTGGTCTACAGAGTGAGTTCCAGGACAGCTGAAAAAAAAAAAAAAAAAAAACCAAAAAGACCAAAAAAAAAAAAAAAAAAAAAAAAAAAAAAAAAAAAAAAAAAAAAAAAAAAAAGAAGAGGAAGTCAGCTCGGAGGTCTGTGACACCCGCAGCAGTGGCGGCCTGTTGCTATATCATCCTTGGAATCAAGGAGGGGACCAAGAGCAGAAGTCCCAAGCCTATAAAATGACGGTCCCCTCTTCACAAGCCGGAGAGGTAAAATAGAAAGCAAATGTTGGGCTGGAGAGATGGCCTAGCGGTTAAGAGCGCCGACCGCTCTTGCAGAGGACCCGGGTTCGATCCCCAGCATCCACATGGCGGCCGAGAACCGTCTGAAACTCCAATTCCAGGAGAACTCCAGTTCCAGGGGAATCCGACACCGTCTTCTGACCTCCGCGGCATTGCACGACACGGTGCACAAACTTGCATGCAGACAGTACATTCATACACATACAGAAATAAATAAAATTAATAAAAAAAATTAAAAAAAAAAAAAAGAAATCAAATGTTTACTGAAACACGGCAGGTCTGGTGAGGTTGGAAATTTAAAGATCAGAGCCCAGGGCAGGGTCTGCTTGGCCTCTGCTGAATCCATGTCAGTCCAGGCAGGTTCTAGAACTAAGCTATCATTTATTTTCAGAGTTAGGAATTTTGGTATATGGATGGAGGATATATATGCACTGCTGTGGAAGGGAATAATTCCCAGCTGTCTGTCAAATCATCTGAGTAGGAGGGGTGTGGCCTGAGGATACAGAGAAAGAAAACTGCTGAAGGACTTGGAGACTCGGCTCTGGAGAGCACTGTGGTCTTGGCACATCACCAGACCTGAGCCTTTAATTTAGGGCGGTGAGGAAAAAAGCGCCTCCAACTCTTAAAATCAATCAAAGGAGTACAAATTTTAAATGTAGCAGCTAAAAGTTTTTGTAGCCCTAAAAGGAGTGAAAATAAAATAAACACCAAGAGCATTGCCCTTCTTGAAATTCAAAGATTCCCTCGGTTGAGTTAAATACAGATTTGCTTTCTGTTGTTGAAGGCTGTCTGTTGTGACCAGTATCTGAACCGCCACTCACCTGAGACTCACTAATGCTGTAGGGTCATGCCTTTCGCCGAAGCTGAAGAACCTGCAGGAGATTAGATGCTTCTTATACAATAAGCATGCAAATGCAATACTGATTTAATAGCAAGGCTGGAAATCTCACAGGAAAAATAATTTTTAAAAATAGTTCATACTGACAGTAAGCTCTCTGTGTATAACTGGAAAACAAGCTCCAATCAGTGACGGGCTGGAGAGCAGGGAGAGCATTAAGCAGGGCTGTTCCTTCCTTCACCGTCTGTTCCACCTCACCACCACCTGGCTCCTGCGTTAGCCAGTTTTATTGTCACTGTGACAAAATACCCAACAGAAACAATTAAAAGTTTCAGCTTAGTGTGGGGACAGCTGTGACAGAGCAGTTCACATCATGGAGGACAGGAAGCAGCATGCAGTAGACAAGAAGGAGGCAGGACAAGAATATAGACCCCGCCTTAAACATCCAAAAGGAAAGTAAAACCAGAACTAAATAATTAGTAAGGCCTGAGAAATTGTACTTCAGGTATAAAACTTGAGATCTTAGTAAAAAGACAAAAAGTAAAAAAAAAAAAGTGCACAGTTGTTTTGCCTCTTACTGGCAAGTGCAGCTACCCTGTGGCTGCCACTGTTTTTGCCATCCTTCAAAGACATGGGACACAGTTTTTCAAGCTTCCAATATGGACTGAAGACTCATGTCTCTCCAAGAATCCTCCAAACCTTCAGTGCCAGATGGGGACTTCTGAGACATCCAGCTTAGGAAAAACCCAGAGTGGAGCACAAGGGCAGAACTGATGGTGGTTTGGGCTTGCCAAGGAGGAGCCTTCAAACATGACATCTTTCACACTAATAAAGAAAAAATCATAAGCTGAAGATGCTAAAACCTATGAGGCATGCATATGTGCATATTTTGGAGTAATGCAAATTGGAAGGAATAACAACAACAACAAAAAGATTGCATTAAAGAACTGACTGAAACAGTGAACTTCTGCTCGAAACAGTAAACTTCTACATCGGAAATTTTAGAAGAGACTGAGAAAAAGGTGAAAAACATGTTTGGCAGAATGCATGAGCTCTGGTGGGGTAGGGGGAAGGGAAAGGGGAGTGGGTCTAGACTTGATTGGGAATTTTGTATGAAATGCTCGAAGCTTCAATAAAAATTGGCTTTGAAAAAAAAAATAGACCCCAGTGACCTGCCTTCAACCAGGTCCTACCTTCCATAGTTCCACTATCTCCCAATATTCATTCATGTTTCAAACCCATCAAACCATTCGTTAGGTCAGAGACCTTATGATCTAGTCACAGACACACCATGAGGCTTTCCTAATATCTTAGCCATCTCAGTCCAATCACATTGGCAATCAAAATTGCCCCACACAGCATCCAAGTCAGCCCATTGACTTAGAATTATTCCTGGAATTGATGGAATGGTTTATGTTTAGTAATGACTCTTTATTGAGCATTAAGATCAAATAATTGGATGTTTGACTCCAATGTACAATTTATGTGTTCTTTGATAAAAATCCATTTCTTTGAGTCCTTCTACAACCTAATTCAAGAAAGCAGAGCACGTAACAGAACAAACTGAGGACTGCAATCCATCACATGCCTTTGGAGAGCCTGTGCGTTGAGAAAAATCAAAGATTCTATGGCAGAGACCTCTCCTGGGGAAAGGAACAGGGACTTGTCTGGCCCAGTTTGCCCTGCTAAATTATTTATTTACCTTTATTTTATGTGGTTGAGTGTTTACTGCATGTATGTGTGTGTAACACATGTGTGCCATGTACACAGAGGACAGAAGAGGGTGTCAGGTCCCACGGAACTGAAATTATGTGTGGTTGTTAGCTACCACGTTAGCTGGGAACAGAACTTGGGTCCTCTGCAGGAGCTGAGCTGTCTCTCTAACTCCCACTTTCATCTCTGAAGACTAGATAAGTGGAGGCAACTAGGAAGCAAGTGCCCTGCTTGCCCCTGAGACACATTCTCCTCACCTGAAAGTCACAATGGCCCAAGGCTTGGCAGAGGTCCTATCTCTTCTCCATCCATGGGTCTCTCGGACAAGTTCTTATTAAAAAGCTCCATCCCTTAAACTTCAGGGAAACTTGGAGTTGTATGTCCTGACTCCTGATTGGGAGAAGAGGACCACTGTTGCTTATTTGTAGCTCACTCCTTTTCCTTGTCTTCTTTTCATGCTAATGGTGTCTTTTATTGGTATAAAAATATAGGAAGGTGTATTAGTCACTTTTCTGTTGCTGTGATAAAACCACCATGAGCAAGGGAACTTATAAAAGGAAGAGTTTATTTGAGCTTACGATTGATGGTTCCAGGGAATCAGAGTCCATTGTGGCAGGAAGCATGGTGGCCGGGGCTGGAGCAGCAAAACGAGGGTCACATCTCGAAATGAGCACAGGAAGCACAGAGAGAGACTGGAGACCGAGAGGCTTGTTAAACTCACTAAGCCTGCCCCCAATGACGTACTTCCTCCAGCACAGCCATGCCTTCTAAGATCTCCAAGAACAGTGCCACCAATGGAGACAAAATGTCTGAATACTTAAAGCCTATGGGGGACACTCATTCAAACCACCACATTCCACTCCCTGGCCCCCATAGGCTCATGACCATATAAAATGCAAAATGCATTTAGTCCAATCTTAAAAGTCCCCATAGTCTTTACCAGTCTCAATTCTATTCAAGTCTATAGTCCAAAATCTCTTCTGAGACACAGGCCAATCTCTTAACTGTAAGCTCCTGTAAAATCAAAAGACAAATTATATACCCCCAACACACAGTGGAACCCAATACATATTCCCATTATAAAAGGGAGGAATAGAGGCATAGTGAGGAAATACTGGACCAAAACAAGACCAAAAACCAGCAGGGCAAATACCAAGTCCAGTAGCTCCATGTGCAACTTCTGGGACTTGACTTCCAAAGGGCTTAGATGGCTCAGCTCTTCCAGCTTTGCATGTAACATACATCTCTTTCTTAAGCTGGTACCACTCCCTGTATGCAGCTCTCCTTGGCAAATATCTCACAGCTCTGGCATCTTGAATGTCTTCTTGGGGTCTCCACTGCCAACCAGGCTTCACATTCACAGCTTCATGCAATGGCATATCAGGGCCTTCTTTATGTAAGGATGCCCCTGCTGCACTCTGTGTGGCCTCTGTGGCTCTCTGAAACCGTGGAAGAAGAACTGATGACCCCTTTGCTCTTGCAAACTTCATACCTCTAAAGCCAGCACCACATGAATGAAACTGCAGAGTCTGGCTGCAAGTTTGGGATGGACCCTGGGCTATTTTAACCACATTTGCAACTTTTCTCTGCCCTGGACTTGTTGGAGCAGAAAATCCTCTCAGTATTTTCCTTTCAAAAGTTGGAGGAGTATCTGGGTCTGGTCTTGTCCTGAAGGTACTATTTCTGTTGTTTACTTGTAAATCTTGAGGCCCCTCCTTAATCACTTTAATCTCAATTTTTCCATTGTTTACTTGTAAATAGCTAGGCCTCTCCTTAATCATTTTAATCTCCGTATCAAAAGGAACCTCTCCTTCATGTGCCTTGGCCTGACCTTTAATCTTCCTAGTGCAGTTTTCAGATCCAAACTACATTCTACATTTCTTTCTGCCACATCTGCTCTTCTTCACTGTAGATCTGTACAATATTCACCATTAATAGCCACGCCACCATGTCTACATTAGGATGTCTTGAAATATCCTCTATCAAGGACATTAGTCCATTGCTTTTCAACTTAGCATCAGGCAAGCATATAAGCTGCAGGCAAACTGCTGCCAGACTCTTTATCAAAATATCCCAGTTGCTGCCTAAGTCTTTATTTTCCTCCGGAACTACATTTTTTGCAGCAATGTTTTCTTCCAGGCTTCTAATAGATTGGCCCCTTAAGCTCTGCTTACAGTAGTCAACAGCTTTTCTAGCCCAAAATTCCAAAGTCTTCCACATTTCTCCAAACATCCACATGGTCAGGTTCTTCACAGCCAACACCCCACTTCTGGTTCCAAATAACTGTATTAGTCACTTTTCTGTTGCTGTGATAAAACTACCATGAGCAAGGGAACTTATAAAAGGTAGAGTTTATTTGAGCTTATGATCAAAGGTTCCAGAGAATCAGAGTACATTGTGGCGGGAAGCATGGTGGCCGGGGCTGGAGCAGCAAGCCAAGGGTCACATCTGGCAATGAGCACAGGAAGCAGAGAGAGAGACTGGAGACTGAGAAGCTTGTTAAACTCACTAAGCCTGCCCCCCAATGACATACTTCCTCCAGCATGGCCACACCTTCTAAGACCTCCAAGAACAGTGCCACCAACTGGAAACAAAATGTCTGAATACTTAAAGCCTATGTGGGGACACTCTCATTCAGACCACCACAGAGGGTTTCTGTTCCTACCAATACTACATATTCTAAAAAGCTCCCCTATTACAAAACACAAAGACATTCTAGCAATGTAACAAACATGGGAGCCAAGGATCTCAAGGCACTGAAAAGGAAGAGTTAAAATACAGAGTGCAAACAAATAATGCCAGACTTGCCTGAGGGTATTATGTAGTTTTGGTGCCCTTGGGTTTTAATTACCTGGGGACATGTAGGAAGATCCAGTTCGATTTGGTGGCTAGTTCTCAGCTAGCACCCCTCAGGGCACTATGTGGGGGGAGTCATGGGATTTCTCTGACCCCGCCTCAAGAAGGAGTAAGCAATGTGGCCCAGGTACAGGATGCTAGGCAGAGCAGCAGTATGGAGTGATGCGTAACTGGGGGTCTGTGATTGGTTTTGAAAGCTGATGTCATTTTGCTTATAAAAGGAAGCTGTAGCAGGCAATAAGTCGAATTTTCCCTTATCATCATTACAGAATTCCCAGCCGTTAATTTTTCTGTGCATACAGGTTGAAGCAGGCCTGAATTTTGTTTGAGTGACCAGTGGGTTGGACAGTGGTCCTTTAGACCACCAATATAGATAGCTGGTGTGGTGAAGTGAATTGTGAGTGGACATAGACTGAAGATAGGCCATCAGCCATCAGTCTGAAATTCCTGTCCAGGGGCCGCAGTCTCTGGGCAGGTAGGAAAATCACGGCCAAAGGTGGGAAACGTTCCGTCGTCTCAGGCTGAGGAGCAGAGGTGGAGGGGCCTCTCAGGTTGAGTTATGGAAGTAACCAAGTGACCTCTGCGCCGAGGGGTCAGTTCCCTACAGTGGCTGCAGGCAGGTACTATGCTCCCCTTCCCTTAGCAGGACCACGCTGTACCTGCTCGTGGCAAAGGAAGCTTCCTACAGGGACAGGGTCTGTGCCAAGTGGAGAAGCAGAATTGAGATTCTGGTCTAAACTTAAGACTCTAAAGTTGAAGTGTTGATGAAAAGGGGAAATGGCAAAGGGAAATGACAGGGAAACACGCAGGGCTGATTTGGGTTTAGACTGATGAAAAACCCACAATTTATTGGAAAGTTCACAGCCTCGTGCTTGTCTTCCTGTGGGCTTGGAATGTTCATCACCCCTGTGGCTGGGAAATACTGTAGGTAGAGGAGTCAACTTAGAGGTCTCGAAATGAGATTGCTTTGAGCCATGGCTGGAACCAATGTAAATCCTCTTAGGAGGATGGAATTTCTCCTCAGCCTTGGAAGATTCCCAGAAAAGAGAAAACAGAATTGGCATTAGTGAAGGCAAAGGATATGTATTAGTCAGGGTTCTCTAAAGAAACAGAATCAATAGAATGAATATATAGCTATATACAGATTTATTGATTCGCTCACGTGACAGAGTTCAATGAGTCCAACTGGAGAGGCTGAGAATCCAGGGGAACTGCTGTCCGCAAGGCTGGATGTCTAAGTAGTCCCAAACTAGTGCTGAAGGCCCGATGGGTTCCAGGGGATCTGCTGGTCTCAGTACAGGCTGGGATCCAAAGGGTTGATCACAGCAGCAAGACAAACTCATCAGTGAGAGAGAGGCAAGCCACAGGAAAATGAGACCAGCTCCCACTGCCATGGCCTTTTATACTGCCTGCCAGCAGAAGGTAATGCCCACATTTAGGGTGGGCCATCTGGCTTGAGGTAGTCCAATCTGAAGATCTTTTTCTCCTATTTGTTCATCCCTGGTCCAGTCAACTTGACACCCAGAATTAACCATCACAGTTATGGATTGTCATTTGACGTGGACCAGGTGAAAGTGTGAGACAATAAGAAATATGTATTTGTTTTCTGCCTTTGTTTCCTCGCACAGAGTCCCTAAAACTCACAATTTCCTAAGCAAAAGATGCTAGGTACATCTTCCATTTATATCTAGTATTTGGCTTCAGTTCCTGGCAGAGTGTCTGCTAATGGGAGCATCTCCTGTTCTACTGAGGCAACTTCTGGTGGGCTTCTAGTTGGGACTGGTCACCAGAAAAGCCAAGTTGTGAGTTGATACTTGACACTTCCAGTCACTCTTTTTCTTCCATAAAGGCAAGTTTACTTAGAAACCTGCTTAATATTGACCATGCTTTTGTGATTAAACCTTTATAAAAATCCCTAAAATGTAAGGTTCCAAGAATTCTAGGTTTCTGAACCTGGTAGAGGTGCCTACTGGCTGGCCCCAGAGAGCACATGGAAGCTCTGAGTGTCTTTCCCCACACATGGGTGAATACATCTCTTCCATTTAGTGTCGATGTTTTTTGCAGTGTCTTTTAATATAAATGAGTAAAGAATGCATTGTTCCTGAGTTCTTTATGCAATTTAAACAGTTATCAAAAGAAAGAAGAGAGTTATGGAGCCAACGCTGATGGCCAATCAGACAAAAACAGGTCTCAAGGTGCCCATGGCAAGATGAATTGTTGCCTGAAGTTCTAGCACTTGGGAGGCAGAGGCAGGTGGATCTTTGTGAGTTCAAGGCCAGCCTGGTCTACACAATGAGTTCCAGGACAGTAGGGGCTATAGCTGTCTTGAAAAGACAAAAAAANTTGGAGGTCTTAGAAGGTGTGGCCATGCTAGAGGAAGTACGTTATTGGGGGCAGGCTTAGTGAGTTTAACAAGCCTCGCAGTCTCCAGTTGCTCTCTCTCTGCTTCCTGTGCTCATTGCGAGATGAGACCCTCAGCCTGCTGCTCCAGCTCCAGCCACCATGCTTCCTGCCACAATGGACTCTAATTCCCTGGAACCATCAATCATAAGCTCAAAAAAACTCTTCCTTTTATAAGTTCCTTTAGTCATGGTGTTTTATCACAGCAACAGAAAAGTGACTAATACAGTAATTTGATACCAGAGAGTGGGCTGTTGGCTGTGAACAACCTGACCATGTGGATGTTTGGAGAAATGTGGAAGACTTTGGAAATTTGGGCTAGAAAGGCTGTTGACTACTGTAAGCAGAGCTTAAAGGGCCATTCTGTCGGAGGCTTGGAAGAAAGCATTGCAGCAAAAGACGTGGTTCCAGAGGAAAATAAAGATTTAGGCAGCAACTGGGATATTTTGATAAAGAGTCTGGCAGCAGTTTGCCCACAGCCCAAATGCTCACGTTGCTAAGTTGAAAAGCGGTGGACTGATGTCTTTGGTGGAGGATATTTCAAGACAGCCTAACATAGAAATCGTGGCGTGGCTTTTAATGCTGAATATTGTACAGATCTACAGTGAAGAAGAGCAGATGGGGCAGAAAGAAATGCAGAATGTACAGTTTGGATCTGATAACTGCACTAGGAAGATTAAAGGTGGGGCAAAGGCATGTGAAGGAGAGGCTCCCTTCCATAAGGAGACTAAAGTCATTAAGAGAGGCCTGGAGATTTACAAGTAAACAAAAGAATCAGTACCTTCAGGGAAAGATCACACCCAGCTAATCCTCCAAGAAGTGCAGGGCAGAGAAAAGTTACAAATGTGGTTGAAATAGGCCAGAGTCCATCCCGAGCTTGCAGCCAGATTCGGCAATTTCATTCACGTGGTGCTGGCTTTAGAGGCATGAAGTTTGCAAGAGTGAATTGGTCTTCAGTTCTTCCTCCACGGTTTCAGAGAGCTGCCAAGGTCAGGCAGAGTGCAGCATGGGTGTCCCTAAATAAAGAAGGCCCTGATAGGCCATTGTGTGAAGCTGTGAATGTGAAGCCTATTTGGCAGTGGAGATCCCAAGAAGACATTTGAGATGCCAGACCTGTGAGATATTTGCCAAGGAGAGCTGCATACAGGGAGTGGTACCAGCCTAAGAAAGAGATGTATGTTGCAAGCAAAGCTGGAAGAGCTGAGCCTTTTGGAAGTCAAGTCCCAGAATTTGCACATGGAGCTACTGGACTTGGAGTTTGCCATCTTGTTTTTGGTCTTGTTTTGGTCCAGTATTTCCTCACTATGCCTCTATTCCTCCCTTTTGGAATGGGAATGTGTATTCAGTTCCACTGTACTTTGGGAGTATGTAATTTGCCTTTTGGTTTTACAGGATCTTACAGTTAAGAGATTGGCCTGAGTCTCAGAAAAGGCTTTGGACTGTGGACTTTTCAATGGCATTGAAACTGGTGGAGACTATGGGGACTTTTAAGGTTGGACTAAATTCATTTTGCATTTTATATGGTCAGGAGCCTATGGGGGCTAGGGAGTGGAATGTGGTGGTTTGAATGAGTGTCCCCCATAGGCTGTAAGTATTCAGACACTTGTCTCCAGTTGGTGGCACTGTTTTTGGAGGTCTTAGAAGGTGTGGCCGTGCTAGAGGAAGTACATTATTGGGGGCAGGATTAGTGAGTATAACAAGCCTAGTGGTTCCAGTTGCTCTCTCTCTCTGCTTCCTGTGCTCATTGCAAGATGTGACCCTCGGCCTGCTGCTCCAGCTCCAGCTGCCATGTCTCCTGCCACAATGGACTCTAGTTCCCTGGAACCATCAATCCTAAGCTCAAATAAACTCTTCCTTTTATAAGTTCCTTTGGTCATGGTGTTTTATCACAGCAACATAAAAGTGACTAATACACCCTGTTTTAAAGATGTTTGACCTAGCTGTTAAATGCTTTACAATACACATTTAACTATACTTTAAATTGTATCTAAAATAAAATAATATTATTTCTTAAAACCAATTTATTTCCTACAACACTTTAAGAATTTGCTGGAATTTTCATCTCATGTGTTGAAGGAGTGCAACCAGCAGGTGGTGGCGTACACCCACAAAGTATTTAAGTGTTACCTCACCTGTATAGTTTTTTAAGAGTAATTCTTAACCAAGACAAGTAGATTACACAAATAGCCATAGAAGTCTGTCTCTATTAATTGAGATGAATCTGAGTTGAAAGGGCCAGTTTTAACTCAGAGGCTTTTTAGAATTGTACAAATACATTTTAACATTTTACATAAACTCAGTTAAAAATTGTTAACACCAAAAGGTATAAACCAGTAGTTTTGTATAGGTTGAATCTGCTAACAGTGATTTATAATTGACTTTTTAATACATAGGAATTTATAAAGTCATAGGGATTAAAACAAATACTCCCACACCCATACACGCATGTTTGCATGCACACATACACATAAGCATGCACATACATATGTACTAAAGAAAAAAGGTTGTGAGACCAATCTGTGGGAAGAAAGTTACATTATTTTCTTATACCCAATGAGAAAAAAACCATTTCCACAAGGTTGATGCACAGAAGTCCACCATCTGGCACTGAAGCACTGGATGCAAATCTGCACCTTTTTTAAAGAAAATTAAGATGACCCACTGCTCCAGGGAAAGAGTGCTGGAGAGAACTTTAGGGCTTTCCTAGCCACTCACAGAACAGTGAAAAGCCAGCCCTTCCCCCTCCTGCTGTCACTGTTGTTACTGGAGCAGGAGAGGGCACAGGACAACAAACCTTGAACTAGGTTAACCAGAGTATTTACAAATAGTCACAAACTGAAAAGTGTAACAGCTTCATTTTGCTTTTGGTCTTTTCAAGGCAGGACTTCCTTACAGTCCCAGCTGGCCTGGATCTCACTATGCAGACCAGGCTGTCCTTGTCACAGAGACCCACCAGCCTTGGTCTCCCCAGCACTAGGACCAAAAGTGTTTGTTACCACACCCAGTTCTACAAGCCTGGAATTTAGGAGCCCAATTTGCATTATACAAAACTGGCCTCTAGAAAGAGGTCATAGAGGAAGCTTAGCAGACAAAAAGAAAACCTGAGCTGAATTAACCACTGCAAAGATATCATTTACAGAAAAAAGGTTTCAAGAAGGAACATTTTTAAACCATAACTAAAACTGTAGCTGGATTTTCACAATCTTCCATACAAGCCAATACTGCTAGGGTAATTCCTGTGTAGGGAGTTGCCTCCATAACTCTAGCCAGCATAGAACTGAGCAGCCTATGCAAATGTGAGCCTCAATAGAAGGTTTTCAGCAAAAGCCTTGACCTTGCTCCATGGGCACATCTGCCGTCCCTGCCTCTGTCTCTGGCCTCATGAACTTCACCACCTGAACCGCAACAAGAAGGAGGGAGCCTGGGCTTCTCTCACAATTTCTCTGAAGGCACACATAACTTGGTAAGGCTTGGGGACCAACAGTTGCCCCCAATCCAAGAAAGCCAAAACAGCACCCAGCGGCTCCATAGAGGTGCCTGAATGAGTGGGTGAAAACCCACAAGAGAGTGCAGGCCTCTCAAAGCCTATCAGAGAAGGGGTCTCCAGTGCACAGGCCAAGTCCCCATCAGCCCCATCCATAGGTGCACCAGCAGAGCCAACATGAGAATTTCCTGCCTCCATACTTAGTCAGTTCCTTCAGTAACTCAGAGACACTAAACTGCCTCCAGGCCAGAACTTGAAACACAACAGCTACAGCAAACCATAGCACATATTCNGAATACACATTCCCATTCCAAAAGGGAGGAATAGAGGCATAGTGAGGAAATACTGGACCAAAACAAGACCGAAAACCAGCAGGGCAAACACCAAGTCCAGTAGCTCCACATGCAACTTCTGGGACTTGACTTCCAAAGGGCTTAGATGGCTCAGCTCTTCCAGCTTTGCTTGCAACATACATCTCTTTCTTAGGCTGGTACCACTCCCTATATGCAACTCTCCTTGGCAAATATCTCACAGGTCTGTCATCTAGGATATCTTTTTTGGGGTCTCCATTTCCAACCAGACTTCACATTCACAGCTTCATACAATGGCCTATGAGGGCCTTCTTTATGCAGGGATGCCCCTGATGCACTCTGCCTGGCCTGTGTGGCTCTCTGAAACTGTGGAGGAAGAACTGATGACCCCTTCACTCTTGCAAACTTCATGCCTCTAAAGCCAGCACTACGTGAATGAAACTGCTGAGTTTGGCTGCAAGTTTGGGATGGACTCTGGACTATTTCAACCACATTTGCAACTTTTCTCTGCCCTGGACTTGGAACAGAAAATCTTTTCAGTATTTTCCTTTCAAAAGTTGGAGGATTAGCTGGGTGTGGTCTTGCCCTGAAGGAACAGTTTCAGTTTAGGTGAGGACTCTCCTTAATCACTTTAATCTCACTTTTTCCATTGTTTACTTGTAAATAGCTAATCATTTTAATCTCCTTATCAAAGGGAACCTTTTCTTCACATGCCTTGGCCCCACCTTTAATCTTCCTAGTGCAGTTTTCAGATCCAAACTGTACATTCTGCATTTCTTTCTGCCCCATCTGCTCTTCTTCACTGTAGATCTGTACAGTATTCACCTTAATAGCCACGCCACCATTTCTACATTAGGCTGTCTTGAAATCTCCTCGGCCAAAGACCATTGCTTTTCAACTTAGCAACAGGCAAGCATTTGGGCTGTGGCAAACTGCTGTCAGACTCTTTATCAAAATATCCCAGTTGCTGCCTAAGTCTTTATTTTCCTCTGGAACTACGTTTTTTGCAGCAATGCTTTCTTCCAGGCTTCTATTAGAATGGCCCCTTAAGCTCTGCTTACAGTAGTCAACAGCTTTAACCCAAAGTTCCAAATTCTTCCACATTTCTCCAAACATCCACATGGTCAGGTTCTTCATAGCCAACAGCCCACTCTCTGGTACAAAACAATTGTATTAGTCACTTTTCTGTTGCTGTGATAAAACCACCATGAGCAAGGGAACTTATAAAAGGAAGAGTTTATTTGAGCTTATGATTGATGGTTCCAGGGAATCAGAGCCCATTGTGGCAGGAAGCATGGTGGTCAGGGCTGGAGCAGCAAGCTGAGGGTTACATCTCGCAATGAGCACAGGAAGCAGAGAGTGAGACTGGAGACCGCAAGGNAATGCATTTAGTCCAACCTTAAAAGTCCCCGTAGTCTTTACCAGTTTCAATGCCATTAAAAAGTCTACAGTCCAAAGTCTCTTCTGAGACTCAGGCCAATCTCCTAAACTGTAAGCTCCTGTAAAATCAAAAGACAAATTACATACTCCCAATGTACAGTGCAACCGAATACACATTCCCATTCCAAAAGGGAAAAATAGAGGCATCATGAGGAAATACTGGACCAAAACAAGACTGAAAAGCAGCAGGGCAAGCACCAAGTCCAGTAGCTCCATGTGAAACCTCTGGGACTTGACTTCCAAAGGGCTTAGATGGCTCAGCTCTTCCAGCTTTGCTTGCAACATACATCTCTGGTACCACTCCCTGTATGCAGCTCTGCTTGGCAAATATCTCACAGGTCTGGCATTGTGAATGTCTTCTTGGGGTCTCTGCTGCCAACCAGACTTCACATTCACAGCTTCATGAAATGACCTATGAGGGTCTTCTTTATGCAGGGACACCCCTGCTGCACTCTGCCTGATGTTGCCAGCTCTCTGAAACCGTGGAGGAAGAACTGAAGACCACTTCACTCTTGCAAACTTCATGCCTCTAAAGCCAACACCATGTGAATGAAACTGCCGAGTTTGGCTGCAAGTTTGGGATGGACCCTGGCCTATTTCAACCACATTTGCAACTTTTCTCTGCCCTGAACTTAGAGCAGAAAACTCTTTCAGTATTTTCCTTTCGAAAGTTTGAGGATTAGCTGGGTGTGGTCTTGCCCTGAAGGTACTATTTCTGTTGTTTACTTGTAAATCTCGAGGCCCTTCCTTAATCACTTTAATCTCACTTTTTCCATTGTTTACTTGTAAATAACTAGGCCTCTCCTTAATCATTTTAATCTTCTTATTAAAATGAAACTTTCCTTCACATGCCTTGGCACCACCTTTAATCTTCCTAGTGGGGTTTTCAAATGCAAACTGTACATTCTGCATTTCTTTCTGCCTCATCTGCTCTTCTTCACTGTAGCTCTGTACAATATTCATGATTAATAGCCACACCACCATTTCTACATTAGGCTGTCTTGAAATATCCTCCACCAAAGACATTAGTCCATTGCTTTTCAACTTAGCATCAGGCAAGCATTTGGTCTGTGGGCAAACTGCTGCCAGACTCTATCAAAATATCCCAGTTGCTGCCTAAGTCTATTTTCCTCTGGAACTACATTTTTTTGCAGCAATGCTTTCTTCCAGGCTTCTACTAGAATGGCCTGTTAAGCTCTGCTTACAGTAGTCAACAGCTTTTCTAGCCCAAAGTTCCAAAATCTTACACATTTCTCCAAACATACACATGGTCAGGTTCTTCACAGCCAACAGCCCACTCTCTGGTACCAAATAACGGTATTAGTCACTTTTCTGTTGCTGTGATAAAACACCATGACCAAAGGAACTTATAAAAGGAAGAGTTTATTTGAGCTTACGATTGATGGTTCCAGGGAATCAGAGTCCATTGTGGTGGGAAGCATGGCGGCTGGGGCTGGAGCAGCAAGGGTCACATCTTGCAATGAGCACAGGAAGCAGAGAGAGTGACTGGAGACTGCAAGGCTTGTTAAACTCACTAAGCCTGCCCCCAGTGACATACTTCCTCTAGCATGGCCACACCTTCTAAGACCTCCAAGAACAGTGTCACCAACTGGAGACAAAATGTCTGAATACTTAAAGCCTATGGGGGACACTCATTCAAACCAACACAATCCCTAAGCAATTAAAGACAGAAAACAGCAAAAACATAATAGAGTAAATACAAACCTATACCAAGAATGCAAACAAAAAATAAGGTAAAAGGAAGCAATACACATCGCTCAATATTAACCTTAAATACTAATGGTCTAAACTCCCCAATCCAAAGGCCTATACTGGGAGAGTGGATAAGGAAACTGAATCCTTCTATATGCTGTCTACAAGAAACCCATCTCACCAATAAGGACAGACACCACCTTAGGGTGAATGATGGAAAAAATATATTCCAAGCGAAAGGTACCAAGAAATAAACCAAAGTGGCTATTCTAATATCAGACAAAATAGATCTCAAAGTAGAATTAATCAGAAGAGACAAAGAGAGCCATTACATCCTTGTCAAAGGAACAATTAACTACGCAGACTTCACAATCCTAAATTTCTATGCACCAAACTCTGATGCACCTAAGTTTATAAACACAATTCTGCAGGACCTCAAGACACAGATTAATCCTAACACACGAATAGTGGGGGACTTCAATACCCCACAGATCAACAGGACAAAAAATAAACAGAGAGACATCAAAACTGAACAATACAATACAGAAAATGGGCCTCACAGACATCTACAGAATATTCCACCTCAATTCTAGAGAATATACTTTCTACTCAGCACCTCATGGAACATTCTTCAAAATCGACCACATACTGTGACACAAAAGAAACCTCAACAAATACAAAAGGACTGAAATTATTCCATGCATTCTATTCAGACCACAGTGCAATAAAGCTTAATATGAACACCAGGATAAGTCCAGCTACCTAAAAGAGCACATGGAGACTAAACAACATAATCCTGAACAATGAATGTGTCAAGGAAGAAATAAAGAGTGAAATACAAGCATTCATGGAACCAAACGAAAAAGACAATACAACACAATAAAACTTGTGAAATACTTTAAAAATAGTCTTGAAAGGGAAATTTATAGCCCTAAGTGCTCACATTAAAAAAAAGAGTAAGGGAACAAATAACGGA
>VZQC01007618.1:113282-134082 GCA_009823505.1 Rhizomys pruinosus
TAAGAAAGAGATGTATGTTGCAAGCAAAGCTGGAAGAGCTGAGCCATCTAAGCCTTTTGGAAGTCAAGTACCAGAAGTCGCACATGGAGCTACTGGACTTGGTGTTTGCCCTGCAGGTTTTTGGTCTTGTTTTGGTCCAGTATTTCTTCACTATGCCTCTATTCCTCCCTTTTGGAATGGGAATGTGTATTCGGTTCCACTGTACATTGGGAGTATATAATTTGTCTTTTGATTTTACAGGAGCTTACAGGTTAGGAGATTGGCCTGAGTCTCAGAAGAGACTTTGTACTGTAGACTTTTGAATGGCATTGAAACTGTTAAAGACTATGAGGACTTTTAAGGTTGGACTAAATGCATTTTGCATTTTATATGGTCAGGAGCCTATGGGGGCCAGGGAGTGGAATGTGGTGGTTTGAATGAGTGTCCCCCATAGGCTTTAAATATTCAGACATTTGTCTCCAGTTGGTGGCAGTGTTCTTGGAGGTCTTAGAACATGTGGCCATGCTAGAGGAAGTACGTTATTGGGGGGCAGGCTTAGTGAGTTTAACAAGCCTTGCAGTCTCCAGTTGCTCTCTCTCTCTGCTTCCTGTGCTGATTGGGAGATGTGACCCTCGGCTTGCTGCTCCAGCTCCAGCCACCATGCCTCCCACCACAATGGACTCTAATTCCCTGGAACTGTCAATTGTAAGCTCAAATAAACTCTTCCTTTTATAAGTTCCTTTGGTCATGGTGTTTTATCACAGCAACAGAAAAGTGACTAATACAGAGCCCAAGGCAGGAACTCAGGGTAGGAACCTGGAGGCAAAAGCTGAAGCACAGGCCATGGAGGAATGCTGTTCACTGGCTTGCTCCCCTGGCTCATGCCCAGCCTGCCTTCTTATACAGTACACAACAACCTGCCCAGAGTGGCACTACTCATTGTGGGCTGGGCCCTCCCACATTGCCTGACAATCAAGACAATACTCCACAGACATGGCCACAGGCCAATCCAATGGAGCCAATTCCCCAGTTGAGGCTCCCTCAACCCAGGTATGTCAAGTTGACACTAAAGCTATCCAGCACAGCCAGCATGGTCTATACAGTGAATTCCAGGCCAGTCAAGGACACATGTCAAGACCCTGTTTCAAAGAGTGATAAGAGTTGAATAACTTCAAAATGGCTCATCTATAGATTTTAGAAAATTGGGGTTAATGGAAGAGCCTAGAAACAACTTAAATGTCCATCCAGAGGAAACAAGTTCAATAAGCATGGTACATTCACAGTATGCAATGTAGCTGTTCTTCAAAAAGAATATGGGGCTGAGGAGATGCCACTGTCAATAAAGCTCTTGCCATGCAAGCCTGAGGGCCTGAGTCTGAATCTCCAGTGTCCATGTACAAACCCGGATATGGCAGCATGCATCTATAACCACAGCACTGGAAAGGGAAAGGGAATATAGAGACAGGAGGATCTGGGGACTCCCTGGCCAGCCAGTCCAGCCAAGTCTGCACACTCTAGGTTCAGAGAAGAGACTCTGTCTCCAAATAGAAGGTAGAAGGCTGGTAAGATGGCTCAGTTGTAAAGGCACGTGCCACCAAGCCTGATATTTGATCCCTGGAACCCACAAGGTGAAAGAAGAGAAGAAATTCTTGCAAATTGTCTTCTGACCTTCTTTTACATATGCACTATGGCATGTGCACCCATATCCATACTCATATTAACTAGTTCATTCATTCATTCATTAGTTAAATGTAAAAAATAAAAATGAGATAGAGAGCAATACAAGAAGACACCCAACATTGGCCTCTGGCCTCCACATGCATCTACACACACAAGAGCACACAAACTATTATGTACAAATATTCACACACATACACAGAGATAAAATAATTCATGATTCTATTACTATGATATTCCATAACAAAAAAGATATTTGTAGTCATGAGGGGAGGGAGGGAATTCAAAGGATGCAAGGGGATGAAGTGACAGGCATGCCCTCTGTCTTGGTCACAGTAGCAGTTACATGACACATAGTGATGTCTATCTTCTGGACTTAAAGAATTCCATACTCAAAAAGTCAATTTTACTATGTGTAAAGTATATTTTAAAATAATGGGTAGATTTTCAGCTTTATAAGATGAAACAAGTAGTGGGGAGGAGTGTACGACCACCAGCCATCACTGTGCAGCCCACGGTGTGATGATTAATCTTCATCATATTTACAGTCACCATGGAAATGCACCTCTGGGAGTATCTATGATGGGGTTTCCAGAAAGGCTGAATTGAGGAGGGAATATGCACCCTGAATGGGGGTGTCACCATCCCATGGGCTGAGGTCCTGGACTGCAGCAAAAGGAGAAGCTGAGCTGAGCACCAGGATTCATCTGTCTTCTTCCCGACTGTAGATGCCATGTGACCAGCTGCCTCATGCCTGCTGCCACCCCTTCCCTGCCATGACTGAGTCCTCTCAAACTGGGAGCCAGAACAAACCCTGCCTTCCTTTCATCTCTTTTGTCAAGTATTTTGTAACAGCAATGAGAAATGTAATGAACATATATGGTAAACTTTATGTTACCTGTACTTTTACTATGATTTTAAAAAGTCAGAATGAGGAAGTTCTCTCTTAGCTGATAAAGATCTCCAGAACACAGTGTTGAAAGGAAAATAGGTAGGAATTTCTAAGATAGAGAAGGGTTCAGAAGAATATAGTACTTACTAGGATTTTTATTTGAAAATGAAGAAGTCACAAGAAATTCATAAAAGAATTGGGTATGAATAGGAAAGAGGATATATGGGGACAGCAGCAGAAGTTAGATTTTCAGGATCTTTGTGAATATACTGTGTGGGGGCTGGAGAGATGGCTCAGTGGTTAAGACCACTGACTGCTCTTGCAGAGGACCCGGGTTCAGTTCTAGTACCTACATGGCAACTAACAACTGACCGTAAACTCCAGTTCCAAGGGATCTGACACCCTCTTCTCACCTCCTGAGGCACTGCACAACATGGGTACACTTACATTCATACAGGCATACACATATAATAAAAGTAAAAAAATATATTTTTGACACAGGGTCTCCCGATAGTCCCAGCTGTCCTGGAACTCACATTGTAGACCAGGCTGGCCTTGAACTCACAGAGATCCACCTACCTCCGCCTCCCGAGTGCTGGGATTAAAGGCCTGCACCACCACACCTGGCTTAAAGATGGTTCTTAGCCTCCATGTGGGTGCTGGGAATCGAACCCCAGTCCTCTGCAAGAGCAGTCAGAACTCTTAACCACTGAGCCATCTCTCCAGCTCCATAAAATTAAAAAATTTTAAATTGGCAACTAAATTGAAAATTGGGCAAAGGCATTAAGTTTACTCAGTAGTTTTACTCTGGGAAGTATTTGATTAGCTAAAACTTTTCAATGCTGAGATGGTTCTCTGTATTCAGGAACTTGCTCTTCCCTAGCCCCTCCCCCATTGCCTCGGAGGTCATGTCTGTTTTCCGGATTGCTCAGGCCAGTATTTGGTGATCATCCTTGACTCGTATTTTCTCATACTCCATTCCAAGCTATCGGCACACAGCCAGAATTGGTCACCTAGTTCTAATCCATCCAAACAATTTTCCTGTCTAATGGTTTTCGACCCACAGAATAGCTGTGGCTCTCTCCCTGCCGGCGTCAGTGTGGTGAGCATCTTGACAGCGTCAGTTCCTTTTTCTTCTCCCTTAATTTTACTCTTGAACATTCAAAGCCTTCTTCAAACTAAATCTAAAATGATCCTTTTTTCCAAAATGTGATCTCAACACTCCTTTGTTTCTCTTTTCACACTAGAGGAAATCTAGACTTTCGTAGGTCCTGTGAAGTCCTGTCCTCTCCTGGCTGCTTGGGGCATTCCATGCATGGGTGCACTTGGAAACATGCAGACAAAGCATTCTTACATATATAATAAAAGTAAAACTTTTGTCCCCAGCTGTTGCTCATCTCCTACTATAATTTCTGTTTATGTCTTTCACTCACAGGATTCTTGTGCTATGATTTGTACCTTATATGTGTGAAACATGCTCCCTGATGCCTCACAGCCTTCTTGTATGTTCTCTTTCCAGTTTCTGGGATGTTTTATAGTCCTAAGGTTTGGTGTGTTTTTTCACTTAGGTCTTGTGTAAAAAGAAAAAAAAAATCACCTCATTAAAAAGAGCTTCTCTGTTCATCTTCATGCTTTGTTTCATAGCACTTAGAATACGGTATTTTTGAGACAGGGTCTCCCTTTAGTCCCAGCCAGCCTGGAGCTCGCTCCGTAGACCAAGCTGGCCTTGAACTCACAGAGTCCACCTGCCTCTGCCTCCCAAGTGCTAGGATTAAAGGCACAACATATTAAAGAGCCATTCATGCTGCTGAATGTGTGAGCAGTTTGTTCTTTATTGTTGAATAATCTTCATTCCATGAAAAAGCATAATTTGTTCACTAGTTCATAAGCTAATAGGCATTTGGTTTGCTTCTGTTTGGGGGGTAAGCACTTTTGGATAGGCCTTGGCATTCTCTTCGGTATAAACCATGTCACAGAATACCAGCAGGCAAAGCCAATGTGATGCAATGGGTTGGGACAAAACCCTTGGTTATCCTGTCTCAGATCCAGGCAAACATGTTTTCTAAACCACCAACCCAGTGGTTTGCTGCTTCCTGATAATCACAGGCTTGTCCTAGCTCACTGCCTTTTCAAGAAGCGCCAGTGTGACCTGTTTCCCAAGAGCCCCACTCTGGAGCACAGCCCCACTTCTGTGAACCCCTCCCCAAGTTGCCTTGGATGCTCTCACAAAGACTGAGCTCGCTTCTAATCTTTTGCATGTTCTTACTGACACCTGAAGTTCTTCCGCAGCTACACCTGGGTGTGCTAGGCAAGCAGTTTTCCACAAAGCTACACATTCATCCCTGGAAACTATGGTTTTAAAAAAGATTTCATGCTACAGTAACACTCTGCAAGTTCTTCCTTGGCTCCTGCTCAGCTACTGTGTTGCTGGTTCCTGCCCAGGAGACACTGCCAATCCTCACAGGATATATATTTAAAAAAAACAGCTGGGCATGGTGGCGCACGCCTTTAATCCTAGCACTTGGGAGGCAGAGGCAGGTGGATCTTTGTGAGTTCAAGGCCAGCCTGGTCTACAGAGTGAGTTCCAGGACAGCTGGGCTATTAGGGATGCTTGATGTTCTCGAATATATATAGAATATTTTTATATATATTACATACTGTATATATATGATACAAAATTATATACTATATATACATACATATATATATATGTCTTTTTCAATATATATATATATATTATATTTTTATTTATTTTTTTTTTTATATCTTTTTTTTTTTTGTGCACCCATGTGTGTATTCCTTGGAGGTAAGAGGGTGTCAGATCCCTGGAACTGGAGTTTACGGTCAGTTGTTAGTTGCCATGTAGGTACTAGAACTGAACCCGGGTCCTCTGCAAGAGCAGTCAGTGGTCTTAACCACTGACCATCTCTCCAGCCCCCACACAGTATATTCACAAAGATCCTGAAAATCTAACTTCTGCTGCTGTCCCCATATATCCTCTTTCCTATTCATACCCAATTCTTTTATGAATTTCTTGTGACTTCTTCATTTTCAAATAAAAATCCTAGTAAGTACTATATTCTTCTGAACCCTTCTCTATCTTAGAAATTCCTACCTATTTTCCTTTCAACACTGTGTTCTGGAGATCTTTATCAGCTAAGAGAGAACTTCCTCATTCTGACTTTTTAAAATCATAGTAAAAGTACAGGTAACATAAAGTTTACCATATATGTTCATTACATTTCTCATTGCTGTTACAAAATACTTGACAAAAGAGATGAAAGGAAGGCAGGGTTTGTTCTGGCTCCCAGTTTGAGAGGACTCAGTCATGGCAGGGAAGGGGTGGCAGCAGGCATGAGGCAGCTGGTTCACATGGCATCTTACAGTCGGGAAGAGAGAGGATGAATCCTGGTGCTCAGCTCATCTCCTCTTTGCTGCAGTCCAGGACCTCAGCCCATGGGATGGTGACACCCCCATTCAGGGTGCATATTCCCTCCTCAATTCAGCCTTTCTGGAAACCCCATCATAGATACTCCCAGAGGTGCATTTCCATGGTGACTGTTAAATATGATGAAGATTAATCATCACACCGTGGGCTGCACAGTGATGGCTGGTGGTCGTACACTCCTCCCCACTACTTGTTTCATCTTATAAAGCTGAAAATCTACCCATTATTTTAAAATATACTTTACACACAGTAAAATTGACTTTTTGAGTATGGAATTCTTTAAGTCCAGAAGATAGACATCACTATGTGTCATGTAACTGCTACTGTGACCAAGACAGAGGGCATGCCTGTCACTTCATCCCCTTGCATCCTTTGAATTCCCTCCCTCCCCTCATGACTACAAATATCTTTTTTGTTATGGAATATCATAGTAATAGAATCATGAATTATTTTATCTCTGTGTATGTGTGTGAATATTTGTACATAATAGTTTGTGTGCTCTTGTGTGTGTAGATGCATGTGGAGGCCAGAGCCAATGTTGGGTGTCTTCTTGTATTGCTCTCTATCTCATTTTTATTTTTTACATTTAACTAATGAATGAATGAATGGAACTATTAATATGAGTATGGATATGGGTGCACATGCCATAGTGCATATGTAAAAGAAGGTCAGAAGACAATTTTTGCAAGAATTCTTCTCTTCTTTCACCTTGTGGGTTCCAGGGATCAAATATCAGGCTTTGGTGGCACGTGCCTTACAACTGAGCCCTCTACCAGCCTTCTACCTTCTATTTGGAGACAGAGTCTCTTCTCTGAACTAGAGTGTGCGACCTTGCTGGACTGGCTGGCAGGGAGTCCCCAGATCCTCCTGTCTCTATATTCCCTTTCCCTTCCAGTGCTGTGGTTATAGATGCATGCTGCCATATCCGGGTTTGTACATGGACACTGGAGATTCAGACTCAGGCCCTCAGGCTTGCATGCAAGAGCTTTATTGACAGTGGCATCTCCTCAGCCCCATATTCTTTTTGAAGAACAGCTACATTGCATACTGTGAATGTACCATGCTTATTGAACTTGTTTCCTCTGGATGGACATTTAAGTTGTTTCTAGGCTCTTCCATTAACCCCAATTTTCTAAAATCTATAGATGAGCCATTTTGAAGTTATTCAACTCTTACTCACTCTTTGAAACAGGGTCTTGACATGTGTCTTGACTGCCTGGAATTCACTGTATAGACCATGCTGGCTGTGCTGGATAGCTTTAGTGCAACTTGACATACCTGGGTTGAGGAGCCTCAACTGGGGAATTGGCTCCATTGGATTGGCCTGTGGCCATGTCTGTGGAGTATTGTCTTGATTGTCAGGCAATGTGGGAGGGCCCAGCCCACAATGAGTAGTTGCCACTCTGGGCAGGTTGTTGTGTACTGTATAAGAAGGCAGGCTGGGCATGAGCAGGGAGCAAGCCAGTGAACAGATTCCTCCATTGGCCTGTGCTTTCAGCTTTTGCCTCAGGTTCCTACCCTGGTTCCTTGTTGGGCTCTGTATTAGTCACTTTTCTGTTGCTGTGATTAAAACACCATGACCAAAGGAACTTATAAAAGGAAGAGTTTATTTGAGCTTACAATTGACAGTTCCAGGGAATTAGAGTCCATTGTGGTGGGAGGCATGGTGGCTGGAGCTGGAGCAGCAAGCCGAGGTCACACATCTCACAATCAGCACAGGAAGCAGAGAGAGAGAGCAACTGGAGACTGCAAGGCTTGTTAAACTCACTAAGCCTGCCCCCCAATAACGTACTTCCTCTAGCATTGGCACATGTCTAAGACCTCCAAGAAACAGTGCCACCACTGGAGACAAATGTCTCTGAATATTTAAAGCCTATGGGGGACCACTCATTCAAACCACCACATATTCCACTCCCTGGCCCCCTAGGCTCCTGACCACCATAAAAATGCCAAAAATGCATTTAGTCCAACCTTAAAAGTCCTCATAGTTCTTAACAGTTTCAATGCCACTCAAAAGTCTTACAGTACAAAGTCTCTTCTAGACTCAGGCCAATCTCCTAACCTGTAAGCTCCTGTAAAATCAAAGACAAATTATATACTCCCAATGTACAGTGGAACCGCCAATACACATCCATTCCAAAAAGGGAGAATAGAGGCATAGTGAGAAAATTACTGGACCAAAACAAGACCCAAAAACTCAGCAGGGCAAACACCAAGCCAATAGCTCCATGTGCGACTTCTGAAAATTTACTTCCAAAGGGCTCAGATGACTCNAAAAAAAAAAAAAAAAAAATGTTGTGCAGTCACAGCCATGCAGTGGAAAACTTGCCTGAAGTCACCTTGGCTGAAGAATCCAGATAAATGGCTAGCCATCAGACTTGTCTGCCATCCACAATGACACATGGGAAGGGTGAAGGTTTACTTCTTTGTGGCTTTCTCCCAATATGCATTACTAATTACTAGAAAATACTACACACACCCAAATTGAGGGGGACTCTGCAGCGTAACTGGCAGTACTCCTCACATACTTATCAAGGTTACAAAGCGGGCTGCACACCTGAAAAGGGACATTAATGAGACAGTTGGCAAAATTTGAATGTCTGTTAACTAGGTAGCAGTGTAGTTAAATTAGTTGGTAGTATAAATGTAAACATTCTAATTTGTATCACTGGTCTCCAGTTAGGTAAGACGTAACATTAAGGGAAACTGGAAAATTAATATATGGGAATTCTATTATTTTTGCAATATCTCTGTAAGCCTAAAATTGTTTCAAAAATACAGTTGCTTCACACACACACACACACACACACACACACACACACACAACCCACAAACAAAAATGCTAAGAAGCCAAACACAAAAGCTATACTCTAAACCATTAATTTATTCTGAAAAGGGAAAACTGTAGGTATAGACAATCCATCAGTGGTATCCAGGCTCAAGGATGGACAGACAGGGAACATTATAAAAACAATGGAGGGGCTGAAGAGATGGCTCAGTGGTTAAGAGTACCAACTGCCTTGCAGAGGACCCGGGTTTGATTCCCAGCACCCACATGGTGGCTAAGAACTGTCTTTAAGCCGGTGTGGTAGTACACGCCTTTAATTCCAGCACTTGGGAGGCAGAGGCAAGTGGTTCTCCATAAGTTCAAGGCCAGCCTGGTCTACAGAGTGAGTTCCAGGCCAGCTAGAACCTATAGGGAGACCCTGTCTCAACAACAACAACAAGAATAAAAAAGAACAATGGAAAATTCCTTGTCTTCATTTTTGTTACAGTTTAAAAAAAATCTTTTTAGATTAAAAAAAAATTTAGGGGGCTAGAAAGATGGCCTAGTGGTTAAGAGCACTGACTGCTCTTGCAGAGGACCCGGGTTCGATCCCCAGTACCCACATGGCAGCTGAGAACCGTCTTTAACTCTAGTTCCAGGGGAATCCGACGCCCTCTTCTGACCTCTGCTGCATTGCACGACACAGGTGCACAAACCTACATGCAGATAGTACATTCATACACATACAAAAATAAAATTTAAAAAATTTAGATTTATTCATTTTTAGTTTATGTGTATGAGTGGTTTACCCATGTGTATATAAGTATATTACATGGGTGTGATGCCCACTGAAGTTGAAAGAGGGCATCTGATTCCCTGGAACTGGAATGAAAGATAGTTGTAAGCCACCATTTGGGTGCTGGGAACTGAACCTGGGTCCTATGCAAGAGCAGCTAGTGCTCTTAACTGCTGAGCCCTCTCTCCAGCCCTTGTTACAGTTTTTGACACTTGTAGAACTATAAGATAAAATAGTAGCTGGGAGTGGTGGCACACACCTTTAATCCCAGCACTCGGGAGGCAGAGGCAGGTGGATCTCTGTAAGTTCAAGGCCAGCCTGGTCTACATAGTGAGTTTCAGGCCAGCTGAGGTTACAGCTGTCTCAAAAAGACCAAAAATAATAATAATAATAATAATAATAATAATAATAAAATGGTGATTTTGACAGTACAGTACATAAGTTGTACTTCAGTAAACCTCACTGAAAAATAAGAGGCAAACATAATGACACTTAACCTGCCTCTCCTCTGTCCAGAAACGCTGTACAAGAAGCCCAGGGTATTGACCAAGGAGAAAAAGGAGCCAGGTTGAATGTCTCTAAACCAAACAGCTAACGTTCACAAAACTGCCTTTTGAGCATCGATATGATGCTATAAGTAGAAAATTCTACACTTGGCCTCATGTTACACATCAGTCAAATCATAAGGACACCACAAATACTGTGCAGAATTGCCTTATGGAACATGTCTAAGGTATATGTCCTATCCCCAATTATTTTATATCTGCAAATAACCCCAAATTTAAAAAAAAGTCCTTCTTATGAATACTTCTGGTTGGAAGCATTTTGGCAAAGGACTACTTAGCTTGTCTAGTACATCTGCTGCTGGCAGAAACACTGCAGGGGACAGGAACTTCTGACTGCCCGAGTCCCTTCTACAGAGAAGGAATGCAGAGAGGCGCCAGGAGAGGGCTGAATGAGATGTCCCAGCTGAAAGAAAGGCCATTCTGAGGAGCCCCTGAAAGACTCAGCAACAAGGGGCTGCCCAGCTCTTGTGAAAAATCACCCGGCTGCTTTAGGTAAAGGAAGCTGTAACACTTAACCTTCATTGTCAATTTAACTGCACTTGGAATCATCTAGGAGGCCCTCTGTAGGTGTCTGTTCGGGCATTTCCAGAGATGGTTTAACTGAGGAGGGAAGGCGCACCCTGAATTTAAGTGGTACCATCGCGTGAGCTGGGATCCCAGACTGAATTAAAAGTGGAAAAGGAGAAAGCCAGCTGAGCGCCTGGATTCACCTTCCTCTCTTCCTGATCCTCTCAGACATGGGTAACATCCATGCAAACGCTATGCCTTTCCAGCCAACAATGGACTGTATCCCCTTCGACCATGAGCCAAAATAAACCTTCCCTCCTTTAAGTTGCTTTTTGTCAGCTATTTGGTCACAGCCATGAGGAAATCCTTATAGAATATGGCCTGACCTTCAACTACCTTGAGTGTAGTGAAACTTCGACTAACTTGGAAAACCCCAAGGGAGAAATGGGGTGATGCTGTACTTTACATTTTCTTTCTTTTTTAATTACAGAAAAGTCCAAACATAGTAACAAAAAACCCAGAATATAATGAATTTTAATATTTCTGTCACTCAGCTTCAATAATCATAAAAAATGGGTTCTGAGGATTTGAAAAATATTCTCGCAGATGTTAATTTTTAATATTATTCTTATTTTATGCATATCAGTGCATTGTCTGCATGTATGTAAGTGCACCCATGTCCTGCAGTGCCCATGGAGGTCAGAGGAGGGTACCCCATAAAGCTGGACTTACAGACAGTTGTTAGTTGCCATGAGGGTTCTGGGAATCAAACCTACGTCTTCTACAAGAGCAACCAGTGCTCTTAACTGCTCTTAGCATCTCTCCAGCCCATAGATGACAATCTTTAAACTTGCACATCTAGGTGAAAATTGCAAAGTTCAATGCTTCCAAAACTGCCTGAGTTACTTGCACCAGCATTTTGATCTTCCTGTGTATCTTTAAATTCAACCTCTCTCCCTCCCTCTCTCTCTCCCTTTCTCTCTCCCTCCCTCCCCAATTGAGAAGATGTTGACACAGGGCCTCACAATGTAGCCCAGGCTGGCCTGGAACTTATGACAATTTGGCTGTTTCAGCTTCCCAAGTGCTTAGATGACAGATGTGAGCCTCCATTATTGCTTTCTAATATTGGAATCTGGGGTGTATCAACAGGCTCCTGGCTTCCAGTGTGGTCCAGAGGCAATCTGCAGGACACAAAACAACACTGAAAATTCAAAAGCATTTTATTTATTTATTTTTATTTTATGTGTATGACTCTACTGTCTGTATGTAGGTTTGTGCACCCATGTCATGCAATGACGCAGAGGTCAGAAGAGGGCATCGGATTCCCCTGGAACTGGAGCTCTCCTGGAATTGGAGTTACGGACGGTTCTCAGCCGCCATGTGGGTGCTGGGGATCCAACCCGGGTCCTCTGCAAGAGCAGTCAGCACTCTTAACCACTAGGCCATCTCTCCAGCCCCTCAAAAGCATTTTATACACTCAAAATAATCTATCAAAAAATAAGAAAATACTAAACCAATTGTGGTGGTGCCTTCTCTGTGGGATCTAGGCACCTGGTTTTCATAGTGAGTTCCAGGCCAGCTAGGGCTATAAGACCCTGTCTAAAAAAATTTTTTTTAAAAAAGGAAAATAAATTAAGTACACAGTCCTATTGGACATGGTGGGGCACACCTATAATCCCTATGCTTGACAGGCAGAGGTGGGAAGATTGCTGTAAGTCTAAGGCTAGCCTGGTCTATATAGCAAGTTCTAGGTTAGAGAGAGAAAAAAAAATCCTATTTAAAAGAATATAAAAAGATTTCATACTTAGGATTTGTACTAGTTACTATTCTGTTGCTGTGATAAACACCCTGACCAAGGCCACTTGTAGAAGGAGCAGTTTACTGGTGTTACAGTTCCAGAGGGTAAGAGTCTGTCATGGTGGGAAGGCATGGTGACAGGAGGCAGCCAGGGCAGAGAGCTGAGTGCTCACATCTTCAAGTAGGCACAGGAAGCAGAGAGGGAAACTGGAAATGGGTCAGAACGCCAAACTCTCAAAGTGACTCCCAGCCACATGCTTCCTCCAGCAAGGCCTCGACCCTGAACCTCGGCAAACAGCACCACGAACTGGGACCAAGTATTCAGATACTTGGAGCCTATGGGGAACAACACTTCAGCCACCACAAGAGAAAATTTAATTGAAGAACTGCAAAGCCATAGAAAACGATACAACATTGATGAAGAAAACCGAAAAGGCTGGGGAAATAGCTCAGTTGGTAAAGTGCTTGCTGTAAATACAAGGATCTGAGTTCAATCCCTAGAAAGCATGTGAAAAAAGCTGAGTGTGCTGGTAGATGCTTGGGATCCTGGTGGCGGGGAGGCAGAGACAGGTGACTCCTTGGGGCCTGATGGCCAGCCCGCCTGGCCTACTTGGCACATTCTGGACCACTGGAAGAGCTTATCTCAAAAAATAAGGAGGGCTGGAAAAATGGCTCAGAGTATGAGAGCACTGGCTGCTCTTGCAGAGGACCCAGGTTTGATTTCCAGCACCCACATGGCAGCTACCAATCATCCGTAACTCCAGTTCACAATCCAATGCCTTCTTTTGACTCTAAGGACATTGTACAATACAGGTAATACATTCATACATATAAAACAAAAATAATAAAATATTTATAAAAAAATAAAAGATAAGGTGGATAGCCCCTTGAGCAAGGAGATCCAAGGTTGCTCCTACACACAGAGAAGACATTGAAGACACAGGTGGGGGGTATGGCACAGGCCTAAAATCCAAGCACCCAGGAAGCAGACCTTTGCTGTGGTGCTCATACACACACACACACACACACACACACACACACACACGCACGCACGCACACACACACACATGCACGCACAAAAACGAGTGTGCGCATACACAAATAAATTAAAATGTAATATTTTAGTGGGGCATGGTGGCTCGAGCCTTTAATCCTAGCACTTGGGAGGCAGATGCAGGCGGGATCTTTGTGAGTTCAAGGCCAGCCTGGTCTACAGAGTGAGTTCTAGGACAGCTGGGGCTACAGGGAGACCCTGACTCGAAAAGACTAAATAAATAAATAAATAAATAAATAATGTAATACTTTTTATATTTTTTTTAACTTTTTTTTATTATTTATTTTTGTATGTGTATGAATGTATTGTCTGCATGCAGGTCTGTGCACCCATGTCGTGCAATGCCGCGGAGGTCAGAAGAGGGTCTCGGATTCCCCTGGAACTGGAGTTCTCCTGGAATTGGAGTTACAGACGGTTCTTAGCCGCCATGTGGGTGCTGGGGATCGAACCTGGGTCCTCTGCAAGAGCGTCGGTGCTCTTAATCGCTAGGCCATCTCTCCAGCCCCATGTAATACTTTTTAAAAGAACAGTCTTTTTGAAAAATAATGCTGAGAAAACTATCCATGTATAGAAGAATGAAACTGGACCCTCATTTTATACCACATATAAAAGTCAATTAGAAATTCACTAGAGACTTATACAACCCCACACCATGAAACTAAATTAAAAAAAAAAAAAAAAGAGGTGAAAAGTTCTGTGGCACTGACTGGGTGATGACATTAGCTGGACCCCAAAACACAGGCAGCAAAAGCTAAAAACAGACAAGCAGGACAGTAAAGGAATCAGTGAGGCCTGGTGAGATGGCTCAGTAGGTAATGGTGCTTGCTGCCAAACCTGAGTTTAATCCTGGGGACCCACATGGTAGAAGGAGAGAACTCCCAAAACTTGTCCACTGACCTCCACAGGGGTGCTACAGCATGTTCATGTACACACACACACACACACACACACACACGTATAATATATAGAATAATATAGAACTCAATTGCAAGAAAGCAACCTGATTTTAGAAATGGGAAAAATAGCCAGGCGTGGTGGTGCATGCCTTTAATCCCAGCAATCAGGAGGCAGAGCCAGGTGGATCTCTGTGAGTTCAAGGCCAGCCTAGTCTACAGAGTGAGCTCTAGGCCAGCTGGGACTGAAAGGGAGGAAGGGAGGAAGGGAGGGAGGGAAGGAAGGGAAGGGAAGGAAAGGAAGGAAAGGAAGGAAGGAAGGAAGGAAGGAAGGAAGGAAGGAAGGAAGGAAGGAAGGAAGGAAGGAAGGAAGGAAGGGAAGGAAGGAAGGAAGGAAGGGAATGAAAGGAAGGAAAGGAAGGAAAGGAAGGAAGGGAGGAAAGGGAGGAAAGGGAGGAAAGGGAGGAAGGAAGGAAGGAAAGAAGGAACGAAGGAAGGAAGAAAGGGAGTTAAGTAAGTAAACTATAAAGGATCTCATGGCAAAACAAACAAACAAAAAACAGGTGATAGAAATGCTGGCAGCCTGGTTTAACCCTTCTGTAATACATGCATATGTAAAAACAACCCATGCAGGGGCTGGAGAGATGGCTCAGCAGTTAAGAGTACCGACTGCTCTTGCAGAAGACCCCGAGGACCCAGGTTCAATTCCCAGCACCCACATGATGGCTAAGAACCGTCTTTAACTCCAGTTCCAGGGGAATCGGACGCCCTCTTCTGACTTCCCTGGTATTGCACGACACGGGTGCACCAACCAACATGCAGACAGTACACTAATACACATTAAAACAACAACAACAATAACAACAACCATGCAGCCCAGAAATGCACACAATTACCACTTGTCAACTGAAATGCACAAGTTTTAAGTGAGGGAAGAGAATGGGTGATTATTATATTCAAAGGAACCGCCCCCCCCCAAAAAAAAAACCTTCAATAAAGACTGTGAAGAGGGATGGTAGTGGAGAGATGGCTCAGTGGTTGAGAGCCTAGGATAATCTTGCAGGGGACCTGAGTTTGATTCCCAGTATCCACATGGCAGCTAACAATCATCTCTTAACTCTAGTTCCAGGGGAATTTGATGCCTTCTTCTGACCTCCGTGGGCATTGCACAGGTGCACTTACACGCATGCAGGCAATACACTCATAAACATAAAAATAATAAACATTATATTATATATTTTTAAAGACTCTGGCCACCTACAAACTATACAAACATTATCAATACAGCGGTCCCAGATGTGTTTACACTGGCCGGCTCCACGGCTTGCTCCAGTCAAGTTTACCAAACACCTTTACCTGGGTAACGGTATGTAAAGTCTCTGATGGAGTGAATCAGTTCTCTGGGAAAGGCGTGCTAGGCCAGCTAGCGGATTCCACCCTCTCCCGGTCTTCTCCGCGCCCCCCACCTCCACCCCCCAACAGACCAGTCTCCCCACTGCACCCCTGGTACCTGGCCCCTGAACCACTGACACTGCGGTGGCTCCCACAGCAGTCCTGCCTCCTCCCAGCTGCTCTCCAGACACGTGACCGTACACCCCCACCCCTTCAGCCGGCAAACCCCGGGGCTCTCCTCCGAACCTGGGTAGATCTCACACCCTCTTCCCACCCCACCACGGCAGCGCGGGCCCTGTCACCTTGGCCACGGTGCCCTTTCTCGGGTCACTGACTTCCGGGGCCCAGCCTCCCCTCGGCCTCCGTCCCACTTCCAGGCCCAGGTCCCCCGCGCGGCGCTCCCGGGGTGCTGTTATGGGGGGGTGCCTGGTTTCCCAGCATCTCCCCCCAAAACGCTCCGCTTCCCCGCCTCCGCCGTCCCCTCCCGTCCCCAGACTCGCCCTGCGCCTCATCGTCCTCATCATCTTGTCACCCACTAGGTCCTGGGATCGCCACTGCCCTCCGCGCCGCGCATGCGCAAGGTGGGGCGCAGGGAGCCGGGCCTTGCGGAGACCCCCCAGTCCCGGCGACACGCACCTGCAGGAGTCGAGCAGAGCGTTCTACGCGGGCAGGAGAGGCCGCTGGGCGGAGCTGGTGCGACCCGCCTCCAACCCCGCCAGCAGCGCCCCTGCTGGAGGCCTGTGCTTGGCCAGGTTTGTGAGCCATTGTTTTGCTTTGCCTCCTTTGGAGGGAGGGCGCCTTCCAAGGTTCACACCACTGCCCAGATAGGTCGTCCACCGCTAATTTAGAACGAAATTGGTTATGAGCATGCCAGGGATGCCAGTGGACCAGAAATGAAAGTGATCTGAAAATTTTGGAACAAAACAATTCACACTTTTCTCTTCCCCTAACTTAAATGTAAAATATCCCGAGTACCTAGACATTTGGCCCACTTTGAAGCCCTCCCTTTTCATTATTTTATGTATATGAATGTATTGCATGGATGGCTGTAAACATCCTGTGCAATGCCCGCAAATGTTAGAAGAGGATTGTGGATCCTCTGAACTGGAGTTTACAGAGGGTTGTTAGCTGCCATGTGGGTGTTGGGAACAGAAGCTGGGTTCTCTGCAAGAGCAGCCAATGCTCTTAACCACTGAGCCATCTCTCCAGCCCCTGAAGCTCCTTCTATAAAAGTTAGGAAGAAAGAAAATAGGGTAAGCCTTTGAGTCTGGTGCTTACTGCGTTCTCTAGTGTGTGTGTGGTGTTTACCTTGTGCCACATGGGTTGACAGATTTAAATCTTCTCCACTAAAAGTGGATAATGTCATCCTCACTTTGCAGGTGACAAAACTGAGACCCCGAGAAACAAGCAACTGCCCAAAGCACCAAGTTGTTAATGAATAGATTTGAAAATGGAACCTAAGTGTGGCATGAGAGTAGGGTGCAGGAAGGAGAGGCATGGGATTAACCTGAAAGAAGCCAGTTGGCAAAAACGGGAGATCTCCCCACCAATGCTGCACGTAACAGAACAGGCAAGAGAGAGGTCCTGGAGAGGGCAGGTAGCATGTAAATGGCCCAGGAAGGCTCACTGCCCTAGTGACTGGAGGCCATTAGAGCTTCTACTCTTTACCAGCTCTGTAGCCTATTTACACACTTGGAAATACTCACTTTTTAGTGATATGTCTCTATTCCTATCACTACCCACGTGTCCCTGTCTAATTCTTTGTTCTGAGACACAAGAACCTGGAACTCTCAGCAGGTACTCTCTGTAACCTAAGTGCCTTGGCTCCAGAGACAAGGGTTCAAGCTGCATGACACTGGTACCTCTGTAACCTAAGTGCCTTGGCTCCAGAGACAAGGGTTCAAGCTGCATGACACTGGTACCTCTCAAAGTATTGTGTTCCATTGCTTTGGGGGTTTTTTGTTTGTTTCATTTTGTTTTTCAGGCTATTGAGCTCAGATTCTTGCACATGTTAGGCACTCAGTCACTGAGATACAACTCCAGCCTCTGTTGTTTTTCTTGCTCATGATACTAATCACCATGTGTTAATCTTTTACTATCAGATATTTAGGGAGAAGAGACAGACAGCCTCTTGCCGCAACCTTCCATAGTTCACAGGCCCAAAATGTGAACCCACCACCCACAGGTTATGCTGTATCTTTTCTTTTTTTCTTTTTTTTTTTTTCCTGGTCTTTTTCAGACAGGGTCTCCTAATGTAGGCACCCAGGGCTATAAACTTCCCTCTTAGGACTGCTTTTAAGGTATCCCAAAGGTTTGGTTGTGTTGTATTGTCATTGTCATTCAGTTCCAGGAATGCTTTTATTTCTTTCTTTATCTCTTCCTTGATCCATTCATTATTCAAGAATGTGTTGTTTAGTCTCCATGTGTTCTTGTAGGCAGTAGGGCTTATCCTAGTGTTGGTGTTGAGCTTTATTGCACTGTGGTCTATCAGTCACTGGATTAACGGATTAACTAGATGAAATCAATCAACAATCAGCCTTGCTGAAGCACTCAGCTGCTGCCTACCTACCTGCGCTTGCCTGAGCTGGTCTCGGGAGATCTCCAGACAGGGTCTCCTGTAGCCCCAGCTGGCCTGACACTCGCTCTGTAGACCAGGCTGGCCTTGAACTCACAGAGATCTGCCTGCTTCTGCTTCCCGAGCGCTGGGATTAAACACACGCGACACATGCCTAGCTCAGGTTCTGCTATTTCTGTGCCATCAGAGTCAAGGGCTCTCCTGCCGTGGCCCCCACTGCACCCTCTACCCCAACCTTTCTCCTAAGCTTTGAAGGGCCGCCTTTCCCAAATCTCACCCCTCAAGAGCTGTTCCCTTGGTGTTTTGGAATTAGTAGTAAAAAAGGAAACAGTGAGGGCTGGTAGGGTTACGCCTAATGCGCGTAAGTAGCACCGTCTCACGTTCCCCGTGAAATCGGTGGCATGCTTTTTGCAGTTCATGCGACTGGACTTGGGAGAGTTCCAACGGACGGTTTCAGTCGACTTTGCTTGCCACAGCACCTGCGCACATGGTGGTTGAGAACCCGTCTGTAACTCCAATTCAGGAGAACTCCAGTTCCAGGGGAATCCGAGACCCTCTTCTGACCTCCGCGGCATTGCACGACACGGGTGCACAGACCTACATGTAGACAGTACATTCATACACATACAGAAATAAAATTTAAAAAAAGGAAACAGTGAAGCCGGGCGTGGTGGCGCACGCCTTTAATCCTAGCACTTGGGAGGCAGAGGCAGGTGGATTTCTGTGAGATGGAGGGTAGCCTGGTCTACATAGCAAGCTCTAGGGCTGCATAATGAGACACTATCTCAAAAGCAAGCACATAAGCCGGCCGTGGTGGTACATGCCTTTAATCCTAGCACTTGGGAGGCAGAGGCAGGTGGATCTTTGTGAGTTCAAGGCCAGCCTGGTCTACAAAGTGAATTCCAGGACAGTTGGGGCTACAGGGAGACCCTGTCTCAAAAAGACCAAAAAAAAAAAGAAAAAAAAAAAAAAAAAAGAATTGCAGTCTAATTGATTATGGCAAGCAACAGAAACTGTCACTGCTGATAGGCTGGTTTAATTAGGAAAGTGAATCATTAAGAAGATACTAGATAACAACTCTATTCATACCCTTCCCCAAGTGGAAATTACCTGTATTAGTTAGGGTTCTCTAGTGCTGATAGAGTGAATATATATAAAGGGGATGTATTAAGTTGGCCTCTACAATACAGTCTGGATGGTCCAACAATGGCTGTCTTCACACTGGAAAGGCTGAGAACCCGGAAGCTGCTCAGTGTGGCTGAGTACTTCAGCAGTCCCAACCTCCAGCTGAATGCCTGGAAGATTCCCAGTGAGCCACTGGTCTTCAGTCCATAGTGGACACCTGAAGAAGCTGGGCTCAGATATCAGTGAAGGAATGTAGGCACAGCGGTAGCAGAACAAGGCAGGTGGATTTGCAAGTGGAAGATAAACTTGCCAGAAGGGTGCACTCTCCAGCAAGACAGGAAGACAATGAGGCAAAAACACAAGCGTCTCCCTTGCACTTTCTTTTACCTGGAGCAACACCAAAAAGTGCCGTCCACATTTAGGATGTATCTTTCCACTTCAAAGGACATGATCAAGAAAATGTATCATAGGTGTGCCCAATGAGGGACATTTGAGTTGGACGGTAGTTAATCTCGGTTGTCAATTTGATTCCAGTCAAGACAACCATATATAAAAGGCTACTTAACTATTGTGAAACTAGTAAGACATTCAAGAAAAAACAGAACTCTGAAGATGAGGAACAGATCTATGGTTACCAAGTATTTAGGGGTTGGCAAGGATGTGACCGAAGGCAGCAGAAAGAAGTGCTTTGGGGAGTTGAGAATTGTTCTGCAAAGTTCTCTGATGCTTAACACATGTATGCATATATCAAGACTCATAAACGGGGCCAGAGAGATGGCTCATTGAGTTAAGGCACTTGGTACCAAGCCTGACAGCCTGACTTGGATCCATTGGACAGGCATGACAGATGGAGAAAGAGATTCTGGCAAGTTGTCTTCTGACTGCCACTTGTGCACTGTGACATGTGCACACACGCACACACACAATAAATAAATAAATAAATAAATAAATAAATAAATAAATAAATAAATAAATAAAATAGACGTTTTAAATGAAAAAGAACTTAAACAGCTGAGCATGGTGCTATATGCCTTTAATCCCAGCACTCAGGAGAGAGAGGCAGGCAGATCTCTGTGAGTTTAAGGCCAGCCTGGTCTACATAATGAGTTCCAAGCCAGCTGGGGCTACAGGGAGACCCTGTCTCAAAAAAAAAACTTAAACATTAAAAACAGAACAAAGCCAGGCATGGTGGCACATGCCCTTAATCCCAGCACTCAGGAGGCAAAGGCAGGAGACTCTGTGATTTCAAGGCCAGCCTGGTCTACAGAGCAAGTTCCAGGCCAGCTGGGGCTACAGGGAGAACTTGTCTCAAACACACACACACACACACAC